>PVKP010007047.1:0-79285 GCA_004027715.1 Plecturocebus donacophilus
AGATATAGGTGAAGGGGAGGAAGGCAACAAATTACACTGCCACGTGTGTACCTATGCAACAATATTGTATGTTCTTCACATGTACCCCAAAACCTAAAATGTAATTAAAAAAAAAAATAAAATAAACACAATCATTTAGTGAATATCATTTCGGGCTACAAATGTTTATATTAATGATTCTATGAAAGACAACACTAGTAAGCTCCAAAATAATAAATATATAGGGCAACCTTTTGGGTTGTCCAAATGGTTTTATAGTGTAATTTCATTATAACATTATATGCTTCTAGAAATTATAGTTCTAGTCATAAAGCCTAGAGATAAGCATCTAGAAGCATCATTATCAGTAATAAGTTAGTAAATTAAAAGAACAATTTTTGCACATTTTATAGTGCAGTTGTGAGGATTTTATAATATCCAAGTTAAAAACAGGTAAAATACTTTAATTGCTATCACATTTTTAAAGTCTAATCAATTAGAAAAGTCAAATCTCTCCTCACAGCCAAGCACATTTAAAAAAAAATCTTCTCTGATAATAAACTTGAAGCTTTACTCAAATAACTCTACAATTGTAAGTATTTTATGTATTTTGCAAATATGGCATAACCTATTGGCATAAATTTCCATTGTTCCAGAAAAGATCACTAATAAAATAATAGAAAAGTTTTTTAAAAAAGCAGGATATATGTAAACTAAGTGGGTTAGAGTCAAATGTTCAAGACAGTAAAGGAGTGTTTGATGGGAGACTCACTTCTCTTTGCCAAGCTCTACATTAAATAACTGACTGTGTTATTTATAAGGCTGAAGCTGAAAGATTTAAAATTCCAAGAAACAGATATAAGTCAAATGATTTTTTTCAAAGAAAGCACTTGAGCTTTCTACTCAAGATAATAATAAATATTAATCAGGTAATGTCTGTTCGAGTTTCTCCGTTTTCTCCTAGTAATTTATCTTTATTTGAATTCCTTCACAAGTTCAAACACTGAAGATAACCTCACTATACTCCACCCTCTCATTTTAGATTGGAATATCATCTGTGGACACAACGTAGTCACTGCTTCCAGAGAGCAAGCTCATCTTCTTTCCCTTTTCTTTTCTTCCTTTTTTGCTTGCGTGAATTGACGGTAATATCAGGTACCAATAGCATTCTCTTTCTCACTGCAGGGTACAGAACTGTGAGCTTCCTCTTGTCTCCAAAAATGTTACCAAGTAGAAACTATGCGAATGTTCCCAGAACCTAGAACAAGTTATTAAGATTTTGAACACCATGTTACATTTATTCCTTTCATGGTTATAATATTAAATTATCAATTGTGAGTGAAATAGCCTATGTACAAAGCCCCTTTAACTGACATTAAGTCTGTCTACTTTCCCAGATAAAGAAAGGATTATCACGTGGCAAATTACCATGAAACCATGGTATATAAGGTCATATTTCTCAAAGGTCCCTTGGCACAGAAGGGTGATTGACAGATGTTTACTGCCTAATGACGGAAGAATAGAGCTCTGAAAAGTTGATCTACTGTTTTGTTCTTTATCTCTCTGTATCTTTATCTTTAAATTAGACATTTTACTCACATTAGTAAATCACCAATACTATGAACTAGCTTCTGAAAGTGTAAAGCTTTTGTTATATAGAAACTTTCTTAGTAATGACAGTTGTCAAAAATAAGATTTTCAGCTTGCCATGGAGTCTTGTGCATGTAATCCTAACTTCCTGGGAGGCGGAGGTGGGAGGATTGCTTGAAGCCAGTAGTTCGAGACCAGGCTAGGCAACATAGAAAGAGTCTCTCTTAAAAAAAATAGGTAAAAATTTTACCTCTGAAGTAGCACATTTATGGACCCAATGGAGATATTTACAGTCAATTTATTATATTCCCTTTATATATACAGCCAATTTATTATATTCCTTTTATTTACATATACAAAATGAGAATTATTTTTACCCATGTAAAAAATGTCTTTTTGCCAAAGTTGGTTTGTTGATAGTATAGCTGTTCTAGTCTAGGAGAATCTCTGATATTTGTTGGCCATATGGTATAATTCACTTCATGGGAGACAATGTCTAGGACAAAGCCAAGATTTTTTCTACATATGTAGAAAATGCTGGAATTATAGAATGTTAGTGCCACTATCAGGACTTACTCATGTATTATGGCTCCTGCTGAATGTTCCTCTTTTGTCCCTCAACAAAATATATTTCTTACCATGAATATGTATTGGTATCATGAACTTCTCCATTCAAATCTGTGACTGTTGCTGTTAAAGAATGGGGAGCCGGCCTCCATCAATTCAGCTAGTCAAGTCTCTCCATTAAATACCCTCCAGCATCTTATACACCTGAACCAGAAAAAGGCAGACCCCTATTTGCCGTAGTGGTAAATGGCTAGGGAACATGGGTGTATTAGTTCGTATTCACACTGCTGATAAAGACATACCAGAGACTGGGAAGAAACAGAGGTTTAATTGGACTTACTGTTGCACGTGTCTGGGGAGGTCTCAGAATCATGGCAGAAGGTGAAATACACTTCTTACATGGTGTCCACAAGAGAGAATGAGGAGAGGGCAAAAGCAGAAACTCTGGGTAAACACATCAGCTCTTGTGAGACTTATTCACTATCATGAGAATAGCACAGGAAAGACCAGCCCCCATGATTCAGTGACCTCCCCTTGGGTCCCTCCCACAACATGTGGGGATTCTGGGAGATACAATTCAAGCTGAGATTTGAATGGGGACACAGCCAAACCATATCAATAGGGAAGTGGTGAAAGAGCAGAAGAAGGTGATGATGGTGTGAAGCGTAGAGGGAGACGAATAATTGTTAATGAGACTTAGGTCAAATTTTACATAGTTTATATTAAAAGGGAATGATATGTTTTCTAAAATTCTATGGATTCCATGAGGAGAGAATGTTTCCAAAACATCCCTGGAAGCTCTACATTATTTTAATCATTCTGTCCCAGGAGAGTTGGAACAACTGGTAGGCTTGGCTCAGCTCCATTTTTGTCCATTTTGAGCTGCCTATAGGGAGACATATTGTTCTCTGAGCCCCACAGGGAAGGAGGCCCGTCTTGTTTCAGTTCTTCTATGAATCCGTGAGTTATAGTGTCTGATTCCAGAATTTGGTTTTAACAAGTTCACCTGATTCACAGCACTAAAGCTACGCCTTTCGACCTGTACTTTATCAATACTAAAGGTGATATTTTGGGTTCTCTACCTCCCGCTCCTTTGTTTTATTTTTCAGTTGTTCAGAACCTGGGTAGGGAACTTACCCAGAGACTCCAAGGCTATGCCAGAGAATAAAATGAAAAATCTGAGTGAGAACCAAATTTTATGGTTGCCTTTACAATCACTACTCAATAAAGATCTATTGATATATTTCAAAATAGCTTGAAGAGAGGATTTAAAATATTCTTGCCATAAAGGAACAATGAATGTTTTAGATGATGAAAATGCTAAATACACTGATTTGACCATTACACATTGTATATAGGTATCAAAACATGGAGAAAGTAAAACTATAATACACTGCTGAGAAAAATGTGAAGTGCTATAATCACATTGGGAAACAGTTTAGTAGCTTCTTAAAAAAGTTAAATATGTACTGAAAATATGACACGACCCTTCCACTCTGGGAAGTTACCCAAAAGGAATGGAAACACATGGTCATACGAATAATTGTGCACAAATATTAATGAGAGCTTTAATCTGAAACATCCCACTGGGACAAAGAGACATGAAGAAACCCTGAAGGGTGTTGAGAATGTTCAATAACTTGACTATGAGGTGGTGAAAACAAGGGCGGACATCTATCAAAACTCATCAAATCACACACTTTTATTTACATATATACAGTTTCTGGTAGATAAAATAGATTCCAATGAAAATGCTAAAGTAGACATTTCAGCATAAAATTTTCTATGATAAAAATTACCTATTGAGTATAATGTCCACTGTTAGGGTGATAGGTACCCTAAAAGCCCAGAATTTACCACTATACAATTCATCCATATAACAAAACACCACTTGTACCCCTAAATCTATTTAAATAAAAAATCCAAAAGAACAAATTCAAAATTTAACCTTACTATTTTGAAAAATATCTGAAAAACAGAGTCTTCTGTACATAAAATACTGAGACAATTCAAATAAATGTTGATCCTGGAATTCTGGTCACTATGAAATTATAATTTGAACTTCAACTTGTAGAGAAATTTTACATATTTTCACAGATAAATAAAATACAGTAAGGATTCATTTGGTTGAAAAACATCATGCCATGGATCACTGATATTTCCAGGCTTCCTTTATGTAAAAGGTGAAATCGTTCTAATATTGAAGGGATATTTAATGTTTAATGGAGATAAATGGAGATAATTTTAAAGAACAGTTTTGCAGCACTGTAGTTTATGAACAAATACAGTCTTCCAAATTCTGTAAAAAGAAACATATATCATAGAATATATTTGAGGGAGTGATAAAGATATCAAATAATTTCATAGATGTACTTAAAGTTCGGAAGGATTGAAACTCAATTTTAAAATGATAATAATAGGGAAAACAGTTTTCTTCTATGTAACAAGATGTAAGCAACACAATTTGATACTCTTACAAATTGTCAACAAAATGATGTTAATTCATTCAATGGTGGCCATTGTAGAAATGGACTAATAGGCAGAGAAATCAGAAAAAAAGAGAAATTTAACTACATGTATTATCAACTAAAATGGGGAAACTTTTTCCTTAAAACTTAAGTCAATACTCATTTCTACTTATTCATCAACTACCCCTCTTAAAGCTCTTCAAGTTTATAGATGACTCAAATAGATAAATGTTATGCCTTAAAAGTTACCTAGAGTGGCTCACATAAGGATTTTAAAATCCTTGTGAAATACTTTACAAATATCTATATTTGTAGTATATTTATATAAAAATATACTAAAAACAATGTAGCACTAGGCTTAGTTGCCTTTTGGGTGATGCCTGATGAACAATGGTAATATTCTAATGGTACTGTCCATGGAATAGCTTTGACACACAGCATGTCTATGTCGCCATCTCATCAATATCTATAATTATCCTCTCAAACTGAGCTGACATATATTAATTCACAATATAGAGATCAGTGAGCAAAAATCAAGATAACTTGATTCCAGTCTTGGTTATGTTATTATTGAGTTCTATAATCTCGAGCCAACTACTTAAGATCTTTGAATTTGTTTCCATATGTATAAAATATGGGAGCTGAGTTATTTAAGCTTCTTTTCCATTTTGAGCATACTAATTTTATGATTTTACTCACTGTGAGACACAGTGAATATAAACAAAGAGACAAAATTATGTGATTTAATTATTGATAAAAATGGCTCAAGCGAATTTAGAGACACATACCTTCTACTTGTGTCAGATTAATTTCATAGAATCAAAACTGGATCTGCACAAAAGATACAATATCTCTATATATCTGTATTTCTATGCAGGCCATTTTACAAGCATAGCATTTGGGGAATGCCCAGAAACTCCTAGAATGAGTCACTATTCACTTTGAATTTTATCCGTAGCATTTCACCTGTATCTTGTTCAAATGAAAATTAAAATACCCTGTTGGTGGCAGCAATAATTTAATTTTACCTTTCAGAAAAATAAACTAAGCAGAATATTTATAGGCAATTAGTTGGAAAAATTATTAACCACATAGTAAATGATTTTTCCTTTTCCAACGTGTTGAAACAAACACATTTTAAACTATGAGCTTTAATAAGTAATAAAATAAATTCCACTGTGTACATGCTGCAAACAATAGTATAACCATTTACATCTCTCTTCTGGCTCCAGAGTATATACATATTAGTGAAACTTTCAAAGATGTAAGAATGTTAAAGTTCTTTCTTTCCTGGTCATCTCCTTTGTGCTAGTCTCTAGACAGCCGAGTATTTTTAAATAAGATAGATTTATTAATGGAGATCACAAACTGATTTGAACAGTACTGGGAAGCTGCTTAAAGGGCAAATGTTTGAATTTAGCAACTCTTTCAAATTTCCTTTGATCTTTTCCTCTTCCTTTCGTTTTCATTGACTATGGTTTTTAGCTCTTGAGTAGCCTAAATATTCTTATTTATGGACAGAGCTACCTGATGATAACCTGCATCCCTTTTGGCAATGCACACATAGTTTATATATTCTTCTATATATGTAATTGTGATGCTTATCCTATCTATAGGTATTGGATATTGGTAATGAAATTGTGGGTCCGAGACAAAGATATGCAACTAATGTGCCATTGTTGTTGAGGAAAATGGGTCACAGATGAGCTAGGACATCACGTTCCTTTATCCTGGTCGAGTGGTAAGTGGGTAGTGCCTGAAGTAGACAGAGCCGTTGAAGTCCACGCGACAACCAGAGCCCCTGTTTCTTGTTAAGAGCAGTCTTACATACAGACTTTCCTAGTATTAATCACTTTCTGTAAATGGAAAAGCAATGATCTTGGCTCTTGCTACTCAAAGTGTAGCACTTAGCAACCAGCATCATCATTTGGGGACATGTGATAAATGCAGAACCTAATTTCCCATTACAATGAATCGGAATCTGTATTTTCACAGTTTTTCTCCAGGTGATTCATATACACATTACAGTTTGAGCATCTCTGGATTAAGCAATATCCTTGGTGCCCAGATGATTTCCAACCTTATCTGCACTTTAGAAACATCTAGAGGGATTTTTAAAAAATCCTGGTGTCCAGAATACACGAGAAACTAGAATCTCTAAGTCTCAGTCTGAGGCATAGTGTTTGAAGACTTCACCAAGTGATTCCCATATACAACCAATGTTGAACACCACTGATCTAGCAACTTGTCCATTTCTAATAGGTGGGTACTACATGTCACAAGATACCAGGAATCCAAAAAAAAAGTATAAAATTATAATCAGATGCTCAAGGTTGGTTGTACAAGTCTAATATGCATGAGTCAGTGTTTGATAAGGCCGATGAATTTGGAAGAAATTGTGTACTGTTGAGATAGATATAACTCATGTAATCCATTGTAAATGCTTACAACTTTTACTTGGATTTTAGGTGTCATTGTCAATAAAATAATCCAAGATTTTAACCCCAGACAAACTGTGTCTCTTTTTCTAATTATATCATGCTTGGGGCCATGACTATTGGTACCTGGCGTGAGTTCCCGAGTAACATATTTAACCAATGTTAGGTCTAAATACTTTATGTTTCTCTCAATCAACTCAGGTTATGCCTTGCTTTTCTGCTTTAGTTTGTGTCTACTATTACATTTTTAAAAGCTATAGCGCATTTTTTTTTCTTGGAAAGCTGTCACCAAAGAAAAAAATGTTAATAGCCACAACTGAGAGATTTTATTAAACTATTTATGTATGTAAAAGATTCTGTCAGAAAGAAAATATGTAACAAAGTAAAATAAGAATAAAATACTGAAAGCCATGGAAATGGGAAGAATGAATAGAATTTTTTTTTATTCTGGCTTTAGGATTTTTTAAATGAACATTTTATAATAACTCTTAGGAACTATACCAAAAGTTCATGGCATCCTGGTTCCTTCTGTTAGTACCACCAGAGATTTAAGGAGGTGTTGTTTTAGAGTTATGACTTTAGGGACTCAGCTTTGGTTCCTTTTTGTTTGTATCTCTCAGTAGTGAGTGCTCTCATACCACATGCTGATCATGTAAAGTATTTGTATAAAGTTTCCTGTGCTGTTGCAACAAACTATCACAAACTTCTATGGCTTACAGTAACAAAAATGTGTTCTCTCATAGTTCTGGAGACCAAAGTCCAAACTCAGGTATCACTGGGCCAAAAGTAAGGTGTGAGCAGGTGAGGCCCACACTCTTTCTCCAGGATCTACAGGAGAATATGTTCCTTGCCCCTTCTAGGTTTTGGTGGCTGCTGGCATTCCTTGGCTTGTGGCTGTATCACTCCAGTCTCTGCCTGTGTCCTCATGTTACTCTCTCCTGTGTGTGCATTTGTTATCTCCTTTGTCTCCTTCTTATGAGTACACCAGTGATTGTATTTAGGACCAACTCATATAATCTGGGATAGTCTCTTCCTCTTAAGATCTTTAACTTAGTCACATCTGCAAAGATCCTTTTTCCATATAAGGCAACATTTATAGGTTCCGGGGATTTGTTTAAGTCGTGTAAAGCACCTCTGAATGAGTGATAAATCACAGGTATACATTATATTACAGTGTATGCATAAGATTTTTTACAGAAATTGTGTTTCTGGACAAGTTTGTTCAGCATCCACGGTCATCATTTCCCGTCCAAATTTTTCGTCTGAATCTTCATCACATCAAATTTCATTTGCTAATTTCACCCTGGCTCTATGAGTATTCCAAGTCAGTATCTTTTTTTTGTCAGTGTTCCTTGTCCCAGCTTTAACAAAGTGGTCTTATGAATGTTGGTGTCACTGAAGTAGAGTTGACCTAGCAGAAGTTTGCAGCTAGTGAATGATTAGCTTTCACGTTCATGTAGATACTTCTAGACAGGGCCTATGGATCTAATGTATAAAAATGAAGAGTTTAATGCATCATATATGAAATAATTGTTAATATGCCATTTCATTAAGTGGTAAACAAAACAGAATGCAAAATGTACATAAATCACATTACAAAGCGTAGAATTTTAGGTACAGGTACTGCCTTTAGAAAAATCGATATCACATGAAACTGCCTTTTAACCCTAGAAACTATCTGGTATTTTCCTTTTTTCAGCTGATTTTTTACTCTTTTAATGCTCAAATGAATATGGCAGTCATGCTTCACGCTTCTTTGACCGGAATGAGCCTTTGAACATCGATGTTATGTTTCTCAGATGCCTCTGAACTTCTCTTCTGCTTTTTTACGACTCTGTTCCCAGCACTTAGCCAAATGTCAGTCACATAGTAGATGCTTAAACATTACTTGACAAATGAAAGAAAATAAAGGCTATCTTTCAATTTTAGTACAATATCACAGAGTGGCTGATTTCTAATTAACGCAAACTGGTAGCATCTAGTAATAATCGTGGACAGTGTCTATGCCTAAATTATTAATGGAAATACTACTTAAAAGTTCTAGTGTTTCCTTTGAAAACATTGCAAATATTTTTGGAAATTGCAAAAATTCTTCATATTCACTATGTAGCCTTCATTCTATGGAGTGATCAATACTTAATTAAAATAGTGTTATAGATTCTGTGGAGCAAACCATTCTTCTCATTCTGACTCACTGCTTATTTTTTCAATTTTCTCAGTATTTTTTCCACAAATGTGTGTATCTGTATATTTTTGTCTGTTATTGAATAACCACTAGAAATTGACATATGTAGAGAAGTTCATTTACAGTCTTACTGAAGATCTGCAGTTTTCCCAGCACCATTTATTGAGCTAGACTATTATCTCTCGCCATATGCAAAAATCAAATCAAAATGGATTAAAGACTTAACTCTAAGACTTCAAACTATGAAACTACTATGAAAATATTGGGGAAACTCTACAGGACATTTGTCTGGTCAAACATTTGTTGAGTAATACCCCACAAGTACTGGAAACCAAAACAAAAATGGACAAATGGGACCACACCAAGTTAAAAAGCTTCTGCACAGCAAAGGACATAAAGTAAAGAGACAATCCACAAAATGGGGGAAAAAATTGCAAACCAGCCATCTCACAAGAGATTAAAGACCAAAATACATAAAGAGTTCGAACAATTCTATAAGAATAAATCTAATAATATAGTCAAAAAATGGGTAAAATATTTGAAAACAAATTTCTCAAAGACATACACATGGCAAACAGGCATATTAAAAGGTGCACAACATCACTGATCATCAGAGAAATGCAAATCAAAACTACAATGAAATATCATTTCATCCCAGTTAAAATGGCTTTTATCCAAAATTTCACTATTGTATGCTGGCAAGGATATGCACACAAGGGAACTCTTGTACACCATTGGTGAGAATATAATTTAGTACAACCACTATGGAGAACAGTTTGAAGACTCCCAAACTAAATATTGAGCTACTGTATGGTCCAGCAATATCACTGCTGGTTATATTCCAAAAGAAAGGACATACTTAAGATGTATTCTGGTTCTATTTGCAGTATGTAAAAAAGACAGATGCACTCCTGTGTTAGTTGCAGCACTTTTTACAAGAGCTAATATTTGGAAGCAACCTAAGTGCTCATCAGCAGATAAATGTATAAAGGAAATGTAGTACTTATATACAATGGAGTACTATTCAGCCATACAAAGAATGAGACTGTCATTTGCAACAACATTGATGGAACCGAAGGTCATTATATTGAGTGAAATATTCAGGCACTGAAATACAAACATCACATGTTCTCACTTATGTGTGTGATCCAAAAATTAAAATTATTGAGCACACAGAGACAGAGTAGAAGGATGGTTACCAGAGGCTGGGAAGAGGAGTTGGGGGGATGTTGAGTGGGGAGGTGGGGATAGTTAATGGGTACAAAAAAATAGAAAGAATGAATAACACCTAGTATTTGATAGCACAACAGGGCAACTATAGCCAAAATAGTTTAGTTGCACATTTGAAAATATCTAAAAGACAGTAACTGGAATGTTTATAACACAAGGAATAAATGCTTGACGGAATGGATACCCCATTTTCTCTGATGTGATTGTAATACATTGAATGCCTGTGTCAAAGTATCTCCTTTTCCCCTATAAGTATTTGTACCTATTATATATACACAAAGTTTAAAAATTTTAAAAGTTGTGGTAATAGAAATCTAATTATAGCAAACTTGTTCTTTTTTCTTTGTAACAATTCCCAGATGCAGGCACATAGATCTCAAATACATGGGGAGAATGTTATTATCTTTATATGGTGCCTAACTCTTTAGTATATTAAGGAGTTAAAACAATTGGTTTCTTAGGACACATTAATGTAGCCAACTTCAGCAAAGGAAATGATTGCTTGGAAATAGGAAGAACACTTAATCTCAGTATGTTCTCATCAAACAGTCTGTTGAAGTTTTACCCACAGAACTAAGGAGGGCGAGACATTTTGCATAGCATAGATATCCCTGTAGCAGTAGTTCTCTGTATAAGTGCCAGAACTTGTTTAACTGATTTTATTCTGTAGAAGTTCCCTAAAATGTGAGATATTCTTTCCCACCTTATAAAACATGCTATCCTGTCATCTAATCTTTCATTAATGGCTCAGAATCACTATTTCAGATCTGAAAATGTAGTTTTAGTTAAAATTTAGGTGGTGTAATGACGTCAGCAATGCTGTAGGACTTCTTTTTTTTTTTTTGGACTCTGATGTGAGCTTTTAGGTACAACAAATAAATGTCTTGAGCAGTATGATAAAACCAATACTTGTTTAAAATTCTCCATAAAATCAACTTCATTGTTTCTATCATTTCTTTTTGACTTGCAGGTTTCAGAACACTATATCTTATTTCTTCATCCTTTATAGCACAGATCATGGACTTCATCAGCTCATAGGTAATTCTCTTATTTGCATTATTTACTACCAGGATATTAGGAAATTAGCCATCATCATTTCAAGAATTTGTGAATTTATTCTTTGATGGCGGGTATAGGGTATATCTCAAGGGTTGACAAATTTTGTGTCATTATTATAAGGTGACAGCAGTCCTGCCAATGAAATACCTTGCCTCACTGTTCTGCAAGCCTTCCATAATGTTTGACTTCTAATAGAATTCTAAGAAAAGAAATACAAAAGTGTTTCACTTCTTTCTTAATATCAGAATGAAAGCCTTACATTATTCTTTCATAATGCACCAACTCTCCCAGGAAATTTAATCTGTCATAATATATCACATTATGAAGAGACCCTAGTTTCATAGAATCAGTGATGTAATGTCGTGAAAACAGAAATGTGGTAAATATATATATCTTCCCTGGGGAACTAACCTTACCTTTTCAAAGTGAACTGTGCAAATATTCAAAAATGAGATTGTCAGTGAGCAAATCTATTGCTTGAAAACTTGCTAAAAATGTCCCACCCTCAAAATCCAGATTTAGTAAGTGTGGATTTGGATCCAGGATTTTGCATTTTTAATAAGTATTCCAGATGATTTTGATAGAGATGGTGCAGAGACAACATATTGAGAAGCAATGCCTAGACTGGCAGTTTTCAGCCTTGATGGACATTAGATCATCTGAGGAGATTAAGAAAATCGTAGTGTTTGGTCCCTATCCCAGACCAATGAAATAGAATCTCTAGGAGTCAGGCACAAGCTTTATTATTTTATAAAGCCTTTCAGGTGATTTCATAGTTTAGCTCTGATAGAGAACCATGAATATAAATATAGATAGTTTCTTTACCTTCTGGTTGAGAAGGACATGAAAGAGAATAAAGAAAAAAAAATGAAATGTTTTTGTCTACCCATACATTGACTTATACTTTGGTAGCAATAGGCAAAGTGTGATGATTTTTAAAACTCTAAGATGACTACACTTTCCAAATTTTCCTTCTCGGAGGGTTACAAAAATAAGCTTAAAGGTCTATGTTCCAACTGGTCCCAGTTTATTTAGACTGTTCTGTTGTGCAGCTGCATAATACTTCTCCCTAATCTACTGTAATAATGTGCTTGTTTCCAAACTCACGCAGCTTTCTTAGCTTTACAGGGCCACTTCTGAACATAGACATTCAGAATCTTAGATGGTAAACCTGTCAGTAGGCAGGGGGACTAAACAAAGACTTATGCTAGTAACATTACCTGCTCAGGACTGAATTAGCTATGCTGCTGGTGCTTTTTTGATTTTACACTACGGTTTTGTCAACTGAGTTCTTGCCTTGCTGAGTAATCTTTATTTTATACCCTGTTGCCAAAAACTTGGTTTCTTTATTATCTACTGCATGCCTCAGCCCCTACCTAGATTCTAGATTCAATGCCTTCATGCACTGGATGCTGAAAACTATTCAGACCTCCAAGATGGAATCCCAAGAATCTTTCATGAGGTTTTATGCTTCTCTCTCTCTCTCGCTGTCTCTCACTCTCTCCACAGCCTCATACACACACACACACACACACACACACACACACACGAAGAGTTGACCCTTCATATCCATGGTTTCCCCATTTGTGGATTCAACCAGCTGCAGATAAAAAAAAAATTTTCAAAGAAAGAAAGGATAGTTACATCTGTACTGAACATGTAGATTTCTTCCTTCTCATTCTTCCCTAAAGCAATACAGTATAACAACTATTTACATAGCATTTACATCATATTAGGTATTATAAGTAATCTGGAGATTATCTAAAGTATATGGGGCGATGTGCATAGGTTATATGCAATTACTATGCCATTTTATATCAGAGACTAGGTCATATGTGGATCTTGTTATCTGTGGGAGTTCCTGGAACCAATCCTCTGTGGATACCGAGGGATGAGTATGTCAGAGGTGTTCGAACCAGAGGGACTCCATTTTGAGGGCTAGAAAAATAAGGCTGAGACTTGCTGTGTTGTATTCCCAGAAAATTAGGTATTCTTAGCCTCTAGATGTTTACGGTTAAGGGAACCAATTAATGATGTTTACTGAAACAGACCCAGACTTGGAAGTGTTCAGATATCTCCATATCTGGAGAACAAGGGCATTCCTAATTTTGCTTTAAAGATAAAAATGTCGATTCTTGCAAAATATGGTAATTAAGAAAATCAATCCTTTATCACTAACCCTTGTAGCAGAGCACATCTCCCCAAGATCTGTTTCTTTCCTAGATATACACAAGCATTGTACCTAGGGTGGACACATTTCTCCTCTTACTTTTGGGAGTGTCCTACTCTGTCTATTGAGTAGCTATTCTTTCGCCACTTTACTTTCATAATAAATCTGCTTTTTCTTTGCACTGTGGACTCGCCCTGAATTCTTTCTTGCAGGAGATCCAAGAACCCTCTCTTGGGGTCTAGATCGGGACCCCTTTCCTGTAGCAAATACACACACATACACACACACACACACACACACACACACACACACACACACACACACTCTCCGTCTCTCTCTCTCTATGTGTATGTGTGTGTGTAAGTGTGTGTGTGTATATATATAAAATCTCTCAATTATGCCATACTTATATTATCAATTCTAATTCATCTCCATAGGGTATATTTTTGTATCCTCTATTTCTATATTTGTAAGTTCCCCAATACTGAGAAATTTAGCTCCCATCATCCTCAATATATTTATTCATTTTCTCAAACCTGGAATATTACAGAAGATAGTTTCAAAATTGCTCACCCAAGCCACTGTAAAGTCCTTGCCTGGATTTTCAACTGATGGGATCCAGGTGAACACCACCCCAGTTCGCTCTCTTAGAATCCTTCCTGAGGCTGGAGTCTTTGTCTTAAGCGCAGTTTTCAAATCCTAACCCCTATCAGTTGTTTATAAACTTGTCTGACTGAAGTTAAAGGTTTGCTTTGTTGAATCTTTGAGTATTGCCTATTTTCAATAGTACTTATTTATTTTCCCTGCATTATATTGCAGATTATTTTTGCTAGGACTTCTCCATATCTTCAATAAGACTGTGTTATCTCTGGTCCAGTTCACTTCCAACCAAGCTCTGGTTCAGACAAGTACAGGAATTGTCTGTCCATCTTATGTGATTTAAAGTTAAATGTGTGTGCGTGTGTGTCTCTGCATGTGTGCGTGTGTGTGTTTCTGCATGTAGCTGGCATTGTGAACATTTGTGGAGATGATTTATTGACAGGTACTTACAAAATTCAGAGTTAGCAACTATTATCAAATCCATTCATTTTTTCTCAGCATTGCAAATATATAATCTATTTAGGTGATTTTCAGAGGAGGAAGCTTTTTTTTTTTTTCCTTGGAAAAAATTATGCTGTTTTCAAGCTTCATAAATTGCTTTCTTTTTTTATACCAAATATATGTAGCTTTCTAATACTCCATCTCACTTTGAAATGTCAAAGTCATCCTTCTGAAAAGTCACACAGTTAGGTCAAATATATTGCCTAATAAAAATCTTTCACCTTCTCAATAAGCACTGGGACAAAAATAAGAGGCCTTATAAGAACCACTCACACAGGATATGGTCTGGGTCCTCTAATTTAAATATGCAGAGTTATAATGATTCGAAATCTATTTTAAAAATCAAGCACTACTCCTGGGAAAGACACTGAGAAGAGACTACATAACATTTAAGATTATAAACTCTAGAGTCAGGCAGAGCTAGGTGTAAGTTACTTAACTTCACTAAGATTCAGTTTCTTCTTCTGTAAAATGCCTATAATATGATTTCACTTTCAGGGTTGCTGCAACAAAAAATGTTTTGTAATAAAACATTTAATAGTGTGTTTCATACCTAGGAAATCATAAATGTTGGCACTTCTTATGCATGTTATTCAGATCTATAGTTATTTTATGTGCTTTCCTACTTGCTTTTTCTTTCTCCTTGGAACCTTTTCATAGTTCTGTCCCTAGCCTTTCATTTAAGTGATAGTGTTTGATAATTTCTCTGCTGTACCTTTTTATTATTATTATTTTTTATATTTTTATTGCATTTTAGGTTTTGGGGTACATGTGAAGAACATGCAAGATTGTTGCATAGGTACACACATGGCAGTGTGATTTGCTGCCTTCCTCCTCATCACCTGTATCTGGCATTTCTCCCCATGCTGTCTCTCCCCAACTCCCCACCCCCCACTGTCCCTCCCCTATTTCCCCCTATAGACCCCAGTGTGTGATGCTCCCCTCCCTGTGTCCATGTGTTCTCATTGTTCAACACCCGCCTATGAGTGAGAACATGTGGTGTTTGATTTTGTGTTCTTGTGTCAGTTTGCTGAGAATGATGGTTTCCAGATTCATCCATATCCCTACAAAGGACACGAGCTCATTGTTTTTTATAGCTGCATACTATTCCATGGTGTATATGTGCCACATTTTCCCTGTCCAGTCTATCATCGATGGGCATAAGGGTTGGTTCCAGGTATTTTTTTTTTTGTGTTGCTGCACCTCTTTTTGTTGTGTTGCTTGTACACAAGAAATTGGTTAGAGTTTATTCCTTATTCTGATTTAGCTCAGCTGTGCTCATAGAGATGCCACGTTTTCAGAGGCATTGTATTTAAGCCCTACTATGTATTTACCTGCTTCTCATAGCTACAGTGATATTAATGAGGTGCCGAAGATACAACTATTGTTGCACTCCTGACCATAGTGCCAAGCAGATTTGTCCTTATCTTTGTTATTGGCTATCTTCTTTTTGATATTTGCTGCTTATGACATTCCCAGTTTCCAACAGTGATACACTGCTTTCCCACCTCATAAAGCATGTTATCCTGTTATCTAATCTTTTATTAATGGCTCATAATCATTGTTTCAGACCTGAAAATATAGTTCTGGTTACAGTCTAGATGGTGTAATGACTCAGCAATCCTGTACTTCTTTTAATTTTTTATTAAAAAGAGACTCTGATGTGAGCTTTTAATTTATCTATCCATATGGAGGTACAACAAATGAATGCCACTATAATTTCCATTTGCTTTTTTACTTGATTCTCTAATATTTCCTTCTTTCTTTTATTTGCCTATAGAAGTCTTAGGCAGATATTTTATATAAATCAGCAGCCAATAGAATACTCTTCATACAGTGTAGTACATTGATTAATCATGTCTTAGTTGGTATCTTTATGTTCCTGGCATTTCTTGCTTTTGTCCACTTGATGATGGTTATTCAGAGACTATTCCTTTGATCTGAAATATGGTTTTGTTCTATTTGCATGACTTTAAATATGTGTGTTTATTACAGTAGACCAAGGCTTATGTACAACCAGTCTTAGGAGAACTGAGATCTTGCCACACTTGAAAACAGAAAAATATTTCCTAAAGCATATTTTAAAAATTAGGAGCTATTCTTTCTGGAAATACACCAGGAAAAGTCAATACGGGGTTTAAGAGTGTGGCCTCTGGAGTCAGACTGAGCTGTCCTTGGTAAGACACAGATACCAACTTTTAAAATCTTCCTCCTTTTCCTGGATTATATCTCTAAAGACATTACTTATGTGGAGCCAAAGGCCTTTGAAATACTGTAGAGCCATAATACCTTTACTTTCCTTTTCCCAAAAGAGCATAAAAAGTTCTGGAGAAGGGACATCATATTGGCTACAGGCACTGGATTCTGGACCACTTCAGAGCTGAGCTATTTACCTGGGTTTGCACAAAGTATCAGGCATATGCTTGAGTCACGGATGGGAGCATGACAAACTACAGAGGGCGTATTAGAAAACAACATTTTGATGATGATATGGTAATAAAAATTAACAAATATTCCTATGAAAGCAACATTTATTGAGAGTTGACCAGGTACCAGACATTCATAAACACATTTAGTTTTGCAAAAACGTTGAGTTAATATTATTATCCTTGTTTTAACAAATAAGGAAACTGAAGCCAAGAGAAATCTGTCCTAATTCAAAAAAGGTAGAATGTTTCCGAGCAGGATTAAAATGTGCCTCTGTCTTACTCCGAAGCCCCATGCTCTTCCTCACACTAGCTACTCCCTTCAGCATCTTACATAAATGTTACATACTCTGTCCTACACGTAGAGAAGAAATCAGACTGAGTCTCATTTGAAGAAGGAAGATTCCAGATGTCTAGCTCAAACAAAAACACATACTATTCACCAATTAAATAATAAACATACCCAATATAGATGACGGGTTGACAGGTGCAGCAAACCACCATGGTATGTGTAAACCTATGCAACAAACCTGCACGTGTATCCTAGAACTTAAAGTATAATAAAATAATAAAATAATAATAAACATCGTGACCAGAAGATCTAATCATGACATTTATCACTAAGTTATACTTGAGGCAATGGCTTACTTTACTCCACTCCCCTACAGTCTTGGAACTGTGTATCTAAGGGTAAATTTGGGTTTGCACAACATGCAATCTACCCAGAGTTGCTGCCTCACACTGGTTTGATCTGAAGTAAGGAGAATGCTTACCAATTTAGATTGTTTGCCCACTAATATAATTTTAGTTTAATGGCTAAAACCCACCCACCAGGTAACTCCGTGCACCCAAATGGAGAGAAGTAAGTGACGGGGCAAGAGGCCTAGAGATATAATCCCTCCTCAGAGAAAATAAACGATTATGGAACGATATTCCTCCTAATATCTATGATATTTAGTGTTTTACCCAATAACTGATGCATTTACAATGACAAATTGAAGCTATAGTCAATCTGTAGCTTTGTTTGAGAAGAAAAACAATGACTACATGAATAGAGGCCAAATAATTTCTTCTTGTTCGAAATACACTTTCTGTGGCCCACGCAGACATGGCTTTGAGATCAATTTTCTTTTCAAATCAATGAAACTTACATACATGAGTCTCAGCTGAATCTTTTATGTGTTTATATTTCATGATTAATCCATTTCTTCAGAGAGTTATAGGAACGCATTATGCTATTTTTCCCAAAGCATGTATAATCAGTCCCAAAAAGGCAAGCAGGGCACATAATAGCAAAATAATCATGTGAATGTGTATCATGCTTTTACATTCATCATCACGGAGGTGAAATGATATATCTGCACAAATAAATGGCAATTGGACTTAATGAGTTTCCATGAATGGCAGTTTATATAAAGTAGAAAAGGAATGGCATTCTAATCTTGTCTGTATAGTTTTTGAAATGATTTTCATGGCTTTGGCACTTGTATCCTAAATCATATGTTGGCACTACAACTCAATAGTAATAATGATAATATTAAATAATAATGTAATAATGCCAACAGTTTCTGTATCAGGCATTAGGCCAAGAATTTTTTTTTTTTTTTTTTTTTGAGAGGGAGTCTCACTCTGTCGCCAGGCTGGAGTGCAGTGGCACGTTCTCTGCTCACTGCAACCTCCAACTCCTTGGTTCAAGTGATTCACCTACCTCAGCCTCCCAAGTAGTTGGGACTACAGGCACACGCCACCACACGTAGCTAATTTTTCTATTTTTAGTAGAGACGGGGTTTCACCCTGTTGGCCAGGATGATCTCCATTTCCAGACCTTGTGATCTGCCTGCCTCGGCCTCCCAAAGAACTGGGATTACAGGCATGAGCCACTACACCCAGCCAAGAATTTTACATATACTATCTTACTTAATCCTGTCAGTAACCTTGTAGTGCATATACTCCTGTATATAGTATATGCACTACATATACTCCTATATGTAGTGCATATACTCCTGCATATACTCCTGTATGTTATTTCCACTGTATGTAGAAAACAAAGGGTCAGAGAGTTTAAGTGGCTTCCCTAACGTTACCAGTTAAAGTGACTTGCTGGAATATCACTCAAGTCTTTTCTTGAACTCCTGACCTTAGGTGATCCGCCCGCCTTGGCCTCCAAAGTGCTTGGATTACAGGCATGAGCCACCATGCCCGGCCTCACTCAAGTCTTTTCTACTTCAAAGCCACTATGCTCTAAGTCTTTATATGTTAAGATACACAATTCTGATGTTTCTGTGCTTTAAAAACTTGGAGGGTTTAGGTATAATTTCTTCATGTATTTATTTTTTCTGAAGCTTTATTCTGATTTATCTAGAACTTGCAATGCTAGGCTTTAGCAAAATCAGCAAAACTAGTACAGTTTCTGCCTTCATGTTCCTCATAGTCTAGAGCACTATCATACTCATCTCATTTTGCTTGGACAGTTTAGTTATCCTGGTCTAACTCTAGGCTGTGGAGAGGGAGAGGCTTTGTAAAATATTATAAACAAACTAACTTCTAATCTTTTTTTTTCTCTGTTTCACTCTGTCGCCCAAGCTGTAGTGCAGTGGCATGATCTCAAATCACCACAATCTCTGCCTCCCGGGTTCAAGTGATTCTCCTTCCTCAGCCTCCCAAGTAGCCGTAATTACAGGCAGCCGCCACCACGCCTGGCTAATTTTTGTATTTTTTAGTAGAGATGAGGTTTCACCATGTTGGCCAGGCTGGTCTCGAACTCCTGACCTCAGGTGATCCACCCGCCTTGGCTTCCCAAAGTGCTGGGATTACAGGTGTGAGCTACTGTGCCCAGCCAACAAACTAATTTTTAAGAGACACATTTTTCCTATTTTTTGCCAAAATTTATATAAATTACCCAGATTTTGTGACTTGAAAGCAAGTGATTCTTCACAAGAAAATCATACCCAGAAGACATCATGGGTGGGAGTTGGGTGGATAATGCCGAGAGAAAAATGTCTGCCAACTCTGGTTTAGCAATGGACCGAGGAGTACAGTATGTGGTGACTTGGTGGTGAGTTTTGCCAGGAGTACAGCCAAATGACTGCCATTATCCCCAAGAATTTCCTTAGGAGCAGGCTGGAGGCTGCCACATAGTCATGGCGCTCCTCAGTGCTGACTTCGAAAAACATCTGGACCAGTCGCAATCATCGGAGAGAGTGGGGAACCAAGGGATATTTTGGCCATTGGGTGCAGGATTTGAGTCTCAAAAGTGCAGAAGGCAAAGATAGCATAACAGATAGATAAGGAGGTCACGTATTAACATTGCCCAACTTTCATTTAAGTGAACTATAACTTCCATTTTGCCTTGTACTTTACTGGGGCAAAATCACACTGATATTTCTGCTTTCTACCCTCTGCTTTTACTTATTATAAACATTATCTTATAGCTGGTACTACTGATCTTTTCAATACTGTAATTTTGAAATGAGATATAAAATTTTAATTTTGGATGATATTTGAAGAGTAATGTAGGCTCAAGTGATATTCTATTAGTACGTAGACTCTAAGGTTAAAAAAATTCTTTTGGTAGATATTAATAGATCTGTTAACATGGAATATTTATTTCTTTAATTTCCTGTAAATTTAATTTTTATGATGTTTGCTTCTCCAAGATCATATAATCCATTTTTGTTATTGAAAAGAATCACAGTTCTGTAAATGATTATATTCAAGGAGACAAGTAGTAATTAACTGTGAAAGACAGGATGTTGTCGTAAGACTTGTATTCATACTGAATGGAATTTGACTTTTTCTTAAAATCAAATTTAATAGGAAAATTCAGTTGGTACAGAATTTAAATGTAAGTGGTTCATAGAGGAAAGTTTGTACTGTTGCCATAATAGTTTTGCATTTTGATATTTATAGTTTACATTTACTCTAATATGCTTTTAGCTACTGCCTTATAAAATCTGACTGCTTCAGCAAGTAGAAAATACATGCAGAAAAAAATCTTACTCAGGTTTATATAACTTTAATCTCACTACTCAGTCTCATTATTAAGAAAACTGGGCAATGATAACCATTTTAAAGATTTTTCAAAACCTAACTGTGGTTCATTTTTATTTATAGATACTCTAAAATTAAATTATTATGATTCTTCAATGTGTATTATGCTAGAATTTCCCTTAGGCCTACTCTTTTGGTAGTAAATTGGGCATAGAGGAAAGATCTTTTACTGGTTTAAGTGGTAAGACTCCATTAACTATATTTCTTTGATGCTGTCGCCGTTCACAAGGGTCCACCAATACTTCAAAGTGGTGTAGCATACTGCTAAAAAGTACAGATTACTATTTTTGAAGCTGACAAACCTGGGTTGAAATCATGATACTTCCACTTATTAATTATATGGCCTTGGGTAAAGTTCTTAATTTTGGGGATTCTCAGTGTCCCCATTTCCAAAAAGGTTTTAATAGTAGAACCTTCTTTATGTAAATTAACTGAGTTAGTCCAGGTTTAACACAGCATCAGGCACATAGTAAGTACTCTTTGTGATAATTGCTATTATTATCATGACCTACCTTACTAAGTGGTGTGTATTCTAGAGAACTGCTCTTAAAAAAGGCACATTCTAGTAGCTTTCTTTGGTGAAAATCAGAGATTGGATGAAGAACCAAAGTTTGCATTCAGACTGAACTTCTTAATTGATCTGTTTGCTTATAGTCAGACAGTGATTTCTCAGATTTGCAATGCAGGGAAAAGAGAAAGGAAAAGGCATGATAAATATATGTCATTCCAAGTATCACGTCACCCCACAAAAAACAAGATGATTTGGTATGTTTATGTTGATTAGGACAAGCACATCATACAGCACATTTGAATTGGCATTTAAGTTCTCATTGGGTCTTGGTAGTTTAACAGGAAGGAATTGCAGAGATAGGCACATATGTTGCTAACTTGGCCTGGAGGCTTTATTTAAAACTGAGAGCTCTCAGATTTTCATGGACACCCAGTCTGGAAAGAACCAGTCAAGGAAATTCAACCTTACTTATTTAGCCTGGTATCAGTGGGTTTGGGTTCTATTTTGAAACATCAGAAAGAAATAGATTTGAGGGCCAAGTGATTTAAAAGGCAGCATCAACAATTCCAAACCACCAGTACCAACACAGTCAATTCCCAGTTACGCATACTGAACTCTAGTAAACCACCGCGGATCTTGGGGACAGAGCAAATAGTGGGGCAGAGGCATGATCACTGTGGGGGCCAGCAAAAGACTTTTGAATGAAGTGTATCAGGAGAAAAGCTACTGTGTGTTCTTTTCTTACTCTTCATATTTATGTCTTGCTGCCTGGATCCTAAGCCTGGCTCTGTCACTAACTCACTCTGTGCCCATGGGCAAGTCACTCATGATTCTACTCTTTTGGTTTCCTCTTCTATAACCTGAGGAAGTCAGACCTCTAAGGTACTTTCTAATCCTGCCAGTTTATGATTTCTGAATTAAGAAGAAAAAAGAGAACACAAGTCCAGAAAGCAAGAATGAGTGGGTATGAGATCATGAGTAGCTCTCTGAATTAGTTTCTGGGGGAATGATAGTGAGTGACTCTTCTTCTCTCAAGAGTGTTATTCCCATTTGCCAACTCTGATCAGTAATGGTAATGGTAGCAATGGTAGTGTGTGACTGTGTGTGTGTGTGTGTTTGAGACAAGAGAGAAAGATACAGAGTGATAGAGAGACAGAAATAGATGGGTAAATAGAGTGAGAAGACAAGAAAAGAGAGAGCACATAAGTGCACACGTTAAGAGGAAAGTGGGGCTGGGGAAATTCATGCTCAGAATCCTTTGAAGTGCTTCCTCTTACACTTCTATTCCATCTGGGTCCCTGCAGCTGCTCTAACTTTAGAATTATAAACAAATTTAATTAGTTTTTTCCAAGTCATTAATAAATTATTCAAATCAAACCAGATCGTCAAGCCTAGTGAGCTTCCCCAGACAACTGCAACCACAGAAAACATCCTCCAGCTTCATCAAAGAGAAGTAACAGAAGGGTACTTTATGACTTCTGCCCCTCCTCCACAAACAGACCTAGCTATGTGCCTTTTAACAAGACCAATTTATTAATAGAGAAACTGTTGCTAACACTAGATCATACCTGAGAGACCATCTGTACCTCTTATACTGAGGCAACTGAGAATGACTGGATTCGGAAGGCTGTAACCTTTTTATACAGGTCAGAATCAGGATCTGAGGGAGTTAAATATTTGATACTGCTCTTCTCTTAGTATTTATTTAAGATTACCTTTTGTGTCTCTCAAGTCAGCAGTCTTAAAGTCACATGCTTTTTCAAAGTATTTGTTTCTATAGCTGTGCACTGGACTCTCATAAATTGTGACATAGCTATAAGAGATGGTATGTTTATTTGCAAGAATGCCTTAGAATAGTCATTACAATAGCAGATAATTACGAGAGACATCCCAGTGAATTGCTGCTTACTATATTTATTTATTCCCAAAGGTAATTATGATAAGATTATATTATGCTTTAGGTGGCTCCAATTCTCTTTGATATCAGGTCTCAGAAGCCCATAATATAAAACTAACTCTCATTCTACATTGTTGGGAAGTACTTTAGTATACTGGCTATATACAGTACTTGAAGTGTTTAAGCCTTGGAATCATACAGATCTGGGGTTCAAATACATCTCAGCCACTAAATCTGTAGCCTGTTACTGTAAAATATGATATTAATAATATCAGTCTCACTGGCATTAAGATATAAGAATTCAATTCAATAACATGAGATTCATAAAGTGCTTAAGAGGGTTTTGGTCATAATAACAACAAATCTTAGCTTTTTTATTGTCGCCTTAAATTACCTGTGGTAAACCTACGATTTCAAAAATATGTTGGAAGATTTTTAAACCAAAAAACAAGGTTGTTGAATATAAAATAGCAGCTCCTTCAATTGAGCTTTTAAAATATTTTATTTCCTAAATGTACAACATCACTAATCCTTAGAGAAATGCAAATCAAAAGCACAATGATATACCATCTTACACCAGTCAGAAAGTCTATTAATAAAAAGTCACAAAATAACAGATGCTGGCGAGATTGCAGAGAAAAGGAATGCTTGTACACTGCTGGTGGGAATGTGAATTACCAGTTGTGGAAAGCAGTTTGATGGTCTCTCAAATAACTTAAAAAAGAATTATCGTTTGACCCAACAACCCCATTATTGGATATATACCCAAAGGAATATAAATAATTCTACCATAAAGACACATGCATGCAAATGTTCATCACAGCACTATTCACAACAGCAAAGATGTGGAATCAACCTAAATGCTCATCAGTGGTGGACTGAATTTAAAAAATGTGGTACACACACACCATGGCATACTATATAGCCAGAAAAAAGAATAAGACCATGTTCTTTGCTGCAACATAGATAGGGCTGGAGGCCATTATCCTAAGCAAACTAATGCAGGAATAGAACACCAAATAACACATGTTGTCACTTGTAAGTGGAAGGTAATCATTGAGTATAGATGAACACAAGGAAGGGGAAAACAGAAACCAAGGCCTACTTGAGGGTGGAGGGTGGGAGGAAGGTTAGGGTCAAAATACTTATAACCTGGGTGATGAAATAATCTGTACACCAGAACCCTGTGACTCACAATTTAACTATATAGCAAACTTGCACATATATCCCTGAACCTAAGATAAAAGTTAAAAAATAAATATTTTCTTATTTATAAAATTTTGTTTTTTAATTCAACTCTTAATTTTCAGATAATAGGAGATTCACATGCACTGGTACGAAACAATTCAGGGAGATACTGTGTTAACCTAAACCCAGTACCCTTCAATGGTGAAATCCTATAAAACTATATAATAATATCCTAACCAGTATACTGGCATGATGCCATTCACAAAATACAATTATTCAGATTTTCCAGTTTTATTTCTAGTTATTTGTGTATGTATGTATACTTGATCCAACACAGCTTATCATATGTTTAGGTTTATGCATCTTCAACCACAGTCAAGATATGGAACACCTCCATTACCATAAGGATCCCTCACATTGGTCATTTATAGCCATATCAATATCCCTACATATTCTATGTCCTTAACACTGACAACTAAAAATCTGTTCACCATTTCTATAATTTTGTCAATTTGAAAAGTTTATGTAAATTGACTCATATAGTAGATGAACCTTTCAGCCTTGAATTTTACACTCAGTACAATTCCCTAAAGATCATCCAATTGTTGAGTGTATCAAATTAGTTCTTTTGTATTACTGAGTAGTATTTCATGATATAGATATACAACAATTGTTTAACCATTCACCATTTGAAGAACTCCTGAGTTTTGCTTGTTTTTGCCTGTTATAAATATAGTCGCTTGATATTCTTTTTTTTTTTTCTTTTAAGATGAATTTTGTTCTTATTGCCCGGGCTGGAGTGCAATGGCGCTATCTCAGCTCACTGCAACCTCCATCTCCTGGGTTTAAGCAATTCTCCTGTCTCAGCCTCCTGAGTAGCTGCAATTACAGGAATGCACCACCATGCCTGGCTAAATTTTGTATTTTTAGTAGAGATGGGATTTCTCCATATTGGTCAGGTTGGTCTCAAACTCCCAACCTCAGGTGATCTGCGTGCCTTGGCCTCCCAAAGTGTTGAGGTGACAGGTGCGAGCCACCACGCCCTGTCACATGCAGATTTATATGAAATTGCTAAATTATTTTCCAGAGTGTCTGTACCATTTTACTTTCCCACCAACAATGTATCAGTGTTCCAGTTTATCTGCATCCTTGTTAGCATTTGTTGTTTTCATTATTTTTAATTTTAGCTATTCGGATAGATGTGTAATGATTTCCCATCATGGTTTTAATTCGCATTTCCCTAATGGCTAATGATGTTGAACATCTTGTTTTGTGCTTATTTACCATCTGTATATCCTCTTTGGTCAACTGTCTATGTACATCTTTAGACCATTTACAAATTATATTTTTTTCTCATTGTTGAATTTAAAAAATTCTTAATATATTCTAGATACAAATCCTGTTATAAGATATGTAAATGCTTCTCCCACTCTGCACAGTGTCTTTGTATTCTATAAAGAGGGTCCTGCACAGAGTAAGGGTTTTAAATTAAAGTCCAATTTATAATTTTTTATGAATATTATTTTTGGTGTCGACATAAGAACTCTTTGCCTAATCGTAAATAATGACAGTTTCTCCTATTTATTTCCTATATGTTTTATAGTTTTATGCTTTATATTTATACTTGTGATCTATTTTAAGTTAATTTCTTTATTGGTATATAAAATATGAGGTTTAGGAGAATCTTCTGCTCCTTCTTTTCCCTTCTACTTCCTCCTCCTTGTTCTTCCCATTCCTCCCCACCTGATTCTCCTCTCTCTTCCTCCTCCATTTTCCTTCTCCTCTCTATCTACTGCTTCACCTGCCTCTTCTTTTCTCCTCTTTTATTTTCTTGTTTTTTTTTTTTTGTCCAATTGCTCCAGAAACAATTGTTGAAAAGGCCATCCATTTACTCCATTAAATTTCTTTTGTCTCTTTTTCAAAAATCAACTGGGCATATTTGCGTGAGTCTATTTCTGGGTCCTCCATTCTATTCAGTTGAGCTATGTGTCAATTTCTCTGCCAGTATCACACTGCTTTAAATACTATTAATCTATAATAGGCCTTAATATCCCACTTGATTCTTTGTTTTTTTTTTTTTTTGTTTTTTTTTTGAGACAGAATCTCACTTTATCACCAGGCTGGAGTGCAGTGGCGCGATCCCGGCTCACTGCGACTTCCGTTTTCCGGTTTCAAGCGATTCTCCAGCCTCAGCCTCCCGAGTAGCTGGGACAACAGGCACGCACCACCACGTCCGGCTAATTTTTTGTGCTTTTAGTAGAGACGGGCTTTCACCATGTTGAGCAGGATGGTCTCGATCTCTTGACCTCGTGATCTGCCCGCCTCAGCTTCCCAAAGTGATTCTTTTTTTTTAAATACTATTTTAGCTATTCTAGGGCCTGTGAATTTTTGTATAAATTCACAGAAAAACCTTGTTTATGGTGGACTATAGGACTAGGCTAAACCTTTTGTTTCTTATTGAATTTTGCAGTTTATAACCATACTTCATTGGATATGGGAAGGAGAAAATATCCAACATTTACAAAGGAGCTTTAAAGACAGATTGACGTGAGAAGCGCTGAAGAGTCTTTATCATCCTACTTTAAAATCCCAATTCTGTCACTTACTCTGTATGACTCTGGATAAGTTTCTTAACCTCCCTCAGACTCTGTTTCCTCCTCTGTAAAAGGGAAATAATAATGGTGATTATTTTATAATGTTGTGAGGAGTAAATTAATCAGACATATAGAATCACTTGTTATACAGTATATGCATATGTTAATATTCTCAACCCTTTAAGTGAGTATGCCTGAATAATAACAGTGAAATGGCTTCCTTTTTTACTTAAAATTCTCCCCTACCATGTTATAACAGGAAGAACTATGGCACTTGGCTAACAGTCCCAATGTCTTGCGAATAATCAAATCAGCATAGTCGTCAAGGAATGAAGGCATGCTGAAGGCTACCCATATTCTCTTGGCCATAATAATTTTTTCTTTCTTTAGTAATTCTTATTTCAAACTCTACCCCTTCCAGGATTTTTTTCCAAAATGAATTCCCATCATTCTCAGACCGTCTGCAGAATTCATAATCATCCATCTTTTCATGTATTTGGCAGTCATTTATTGAGCATGTATTACATATGAGACATGTTTTCCCTCAAAGATTCTTTATCTCCTCAAATTCAGAAACCTTCCCCTCTATTCTACTTTGGCTGCTATCTGTAAAGTCTTTACATTTCAATATCTGGCAGGCATCTAAGGAGCCAGGCACCCCACTGTGATGATGAGGAGAATTGCAGGAGAGGCTGTGGGGTAGGGGGAGTAGAAGCAAGAAGAAGTAGCTTCACATTTCAAGTGTACAGTTCATTGAATTTGACAAATATGTATACTCCTATACTCACCATTACAATCAAGATATAGAATAGTTTCTTTATCCCAAAAAGGTCCCTCTTGCACCTTTTCAGTCTTCCCCTGCCCACCTCCCACCATTCAGTTCCGGGAAATTGCTGATCTGCTTTCTGTCACTGTAGATCAGTTTTGTTCTTTAAATTATTTAATATAAAATAAATCACACAGTGTTCCTCTTTTGTGTCTGGCTTTTTTCAATTACTATAATGTTTTTGCAACTCATTTTTGTTGTTTTATGTGTAAGCAGTTCTTTCCATTTTATTGATGATCAGTGTTTTGCTGTACGGATGTGTCACAGTTTGTTTAGCGGTTCACCTGCTGTTGTACATTTGAGTTGTTTCCAAACTTTGGCTACTACAAATAAAGCAGCTAAGAACATTCAAGTAGCACTATGTTCTTTTAGTTCTCCTGTCTCTGAATACTTCTCCTCTGTTTCCTTATAATCTCTTTTTTATTATTTTATTTTTTAATTTATTTATTTTACTTTAGGTGCATACTGTATCTGGCATTTCTCCCCATGTTATCCTTCCCCTCCCTCCCCACCCCCTGCTGCCTCTCCCCTACCCCTACCTACTGCCCCCAGTGTGTGATGCTCCTCTCCCTGAGTCCACATAGTCTCTTTTTTGACGTGTTTATTTCTTGTATGTTGACATTTTGTAAGTTTACATTCTAAGCCCAAGATTATTCTTATCCTATTAATTTTCAATAGAGTTCTACCTAGTTTCACAATTTTGACCCCTACCTGCATACTGATCACTTACAAATCTATGCCTTTCTTGGAATAGATCCATCTAAATTTATTTTAGGTGTCAGCTCCTCCAGAAAGTCTTCCTTCATACTCCAGGTTGGTCAGATATCCTTTCTCTAATTTTCTAAAATAACCTGCTTACAAGTCTACCATTGCTCTTTGCTACATTTCTTGAAAAATAATAATGCTTATGTATTTGACTTACCAACTAGGTTGTGAGTTCTCTGAATGTAGCAGTCTAGGTTCATTCATTATTGTATTTTCAGCAACTAGCATAGTGTCTACTGCTAATACATGCTTAATAAATGCCTGCTTGAGAGAACAAAGGATGCTGGTTTCCTTTCCTGAGAAGTTAGGTATGAGAGAAACAATACTTATGCCATTCTCTAAGCTTTTTAACCTGGGAATTGATTTTATTGTCATTATCAGTTTGTGTATTGTGAATGTGAAAGTGAGCATTCATCCATACTTGGGTCAATTCATAGTTTATATACCCAGAAGTGCAATGATCCCTCTCTCAGCAGAACGTAGACCAAATTCTCTAAGGTTTCAAGGGTTCCTGCTACTAAGAATAGTCCTTAGATCAAAAATGTTTTTCTTTCTCCCTCAAACATTGTTGAACCTTTATTGTGAGTTGGAACATATGCTTCGTATTGGAGATTCTAAGAGGGAAATGATAATAGTCCTAACTTCAAGTAATTTTTCAGTATTGCTTTCCTTAATGCCTTGAAGCTACCTCTGTTCCTACATTTATACAGTGATTAAAATGGAAAGAAAATGTTGATGTAATTCTGAATTGAATAATTTTATGAGATGAGAAGAACACATGTGTTTCAGACAAAAATAGCTGGGTGGCATAATTGACATTGTTTTCATTTTTATAGGTATAATTCTTCATTGTTCATATATCTAAGAAGTAGTGTAGTATAATGAAAAGTCCTTGAGATTTAGTCAGATAGACTTGGGTTTGAATGATTCTCTGCTGTGTGCTGTATGTATAATATTGAGTTGGAAACCTCTATGAACTTTATTTTTTCATCTCCAAAATGTGAATGATATCTCTCTCTAGGGCACTTTTGGAGGGTAAATGAGATGATATATATAAAGTTCTTGGGACATAATAAACGTCCACTATTTCTTAGTTCCTAGATCCAAAGGCCACCAAGCTTATTCCCACTCTTTCCAAACAGTCCAGTTGTATAACAAGATTATTTTCTTAAAACTTAAAATGCACCAATAAAATATCACAGGCCTGGGTTGATCTGAGCAGCAAAGCACCACGGCACATGTTTACCTATGTAACAAACCTGTACATCCTACACATGTACTCCAGAAATTAAAATAAAAGTTGAAGAAAAAAATAGATCGAAAAATAAAATGAAAAAGCAAGCCTTAAAAATTGAAAACATTAGTCTTTCTGTGAGAAAGCAAAAACTTTTTCAAGCACAAATGCAGACAGGGGGTGATATATGTCCGACCCTCATATGCCATGTTTATGAGACTGAATGTGTGATAACTGTGCCAGTAAGTTCCACTGTGTGCTGGTGGCTCAGTGAGAGAAGGCTGTCAATATGAACTCATTGATGACTACTTATTTTGGCTTACAAAAAGATGTCACCTGTGTAAACATATTAGTATACTTTTCCCCAACTATATATGTACATTTCAAAAATGAAAGGCGGCACGCTTGTCAGTCTTGTCAGTTTATAAGCCTCAGAAGAGAAAAGTGAAGCTATTTAGCTGACAGTTTCAGGAAAACACATTTTGCAATCTTCAACTCTCAGACTTTAGCATCTATATTGTGTGCTCATGTGAAATAGATTCACAGATGACAAGATGACACCTTGTGACATGTTAGCCCATATAGGGGTTCAGTCAATCATGGCAGGCTGGTGGCCATGGCCTGGTATGACAGAGTCCTAGTTTATATTGTATCTGGCTTCTACTGACTCTTAGTCACCTTTTCCTCCTCTCAGTTACCTTGTTTCTTGTGTACTGTCCTCACCCATTCAAATGTACTTTCAGGAGAAAAGAAACGCCAGTTATTTAGATCTTAGTGTCAACTTCATGAAGTTGTTTACGTCTTCCAGGAGTGTTTTTAAATTAAGTCTTACATTTATATTCATATATTTATTCAATATTGAATAACAGAATTGCATCAGGCACTCTGCTAGGAGCTGGGAATGTGGAAACAGTTTCTGCAATTATGGAGTTTACAGTTCAAAGGGGGAGACAGACATTAACCTCACAAAATATACATCCTGTGGTTTCAATGTATCCCCCAAAGTTCATGTGTTGGAAATTTGATCCTCAATGCAATGACATTGAGTGGTGGGGCATTTTTTTTTTTTTTTTGGTCAATTTGTTTAAGTTTATTATACATGCTAGATCTTAGACCTTCGTCAAATGTATAGTTTGCAAATATTTTCTCCTATTCTGAAGGTTGACTGTTTACTCTGTTGATACTTTCTTTTGCTGTGCAGAAGTTCTTTAGTATAATTAGATGACACATTTTTGCTTTTGTTGCAATTACTTCTGGCATCTTTGTCATAAAATCTTTACCCATTCCTATGTCCAGAATGGTATTGCCTAGATTGCTTTCCAGGGTTTTTATAGTTTGAGGTTTTACATTTAAGTCTTTAATCTATCTTTAGTTGATTTTCATATATGATATAAGGAAGGAGTCCAGTTTCAATATTCTGCATTTGGCTAACCAGCTATCCAAGCACCGTTTATTGAATGGGGAGTCCTTCCCCTGTTGCTCATTTTTGTCAGCTTTGTTGAAGATCAGATAGATGTAGGTGCACAGCCTTATTTCTGGGCTTTCTATTGTGTTTCACCGGTCTATGGGTCTGTTTTTATACAAGTACCATACTGTTTTGGTTACTGAAGCCATGTAGTATAGTTTGAAATCGGGTAACGTGAAGCCTCTAGCTTTGTTCTTTTTGCTTAAGATTGTCTTAGCTATTTGGGCTCTTTTTTTGGTTCCATATGAAATTTAAAATAGTTTTATTCTAGTTGTGTGAAGAATGTCATTTGTAGTTTGATAGATACAACACTGATTCTGTAAATTGATTTGGGCAGTATGGCCATTTTAATAATATTGATTCTTCCTCTCTGTGAACACAGAACGTTTATTTTCATTTCTTTGTGTCATGTCTAATTTATTTGAGCAGTGTTTTGTAATTCTCATTTTAGAGGTCTTTAACCTGACTGGATAGCTGTATTTCTAAGTATTTTATTCTTTTTGTGGCAATCATGAATGGGATTGCATTCCTGATTTGGCTCTCAGCTCAGCTGTTGTTGTACAGAAATGTTAGTGATTTCTGTATGTTGACTTTGTATCCTAGAATTTTGCTGAAGTTGTTTATCAGCTGAAGGAGATTTTTTACTAAGACAATGGGATTTTCTAGATATAGAATTAAGTTATCTGCAAACAGGGATAGTTTGATCCCTCCTCTTCACATTTGTATGCACTTAATTTTTTTCTCTTGCTGGATTGCTCTCGCCAGGACTTCCAATACTGTGTCACATAGAAATAGTAAGAGAGTGTATCCTGGCCTTGTAACTGTTTTCAAGGGTGATAATTCTAGCTTTTGTCCATTCAGTATGATGTTGGCTGAGGGTTTGTGATAGATGGCTCTTGTGCTTTTGAGGAATGTTCCTTTAGTACCTAGATTTTGAGAGTTTTTAACATGAAAGCATGTTGAATTTTATTGAAATCATTTTCTGCATCAATTGAGATAATCATGTGGTTTTTGTCTTTAGTTCTGTTTGTGTGATGAATCACATTTATTGACTTGTGTATGTTGAACCAAACTTGCATCTCAGGAATAAAGCCTGTTTGATTATGGTGAATTAGATTTTTGATGTGCTGGTGGATTCAGTTTGCAATAATTTTGTTGAGGATTTTTGCACCAACATTCATCAAGGATATTGGCCTGGAGGTTTTTGTTGTTATTGTGGTATCTGGCTAACTTTTGGTATCAGGATGATGCTGGCCTCATAGAATGAGTTGGGGAAAAGTTCCTACTCCCAATTTTTTTTGAGAATAGTTCTGATAGAAATGGTATCAGCTCTTGTACCATTGGTTGAATTCTACTGTGAATCCATTTGGTCCTGGGCTTTATTTATTTATTTATTTATTTATTTATTTTGGTTGGTAGATTATTTATTACTGATTCAATTTTGGAGCTCATTTTTGTCTGTTCAGGGATTCAATATCTTCCTGGTTCAGTCTTTGAAAATACACATTTCCAGGAATTTATCTATCTATTTTAAGTTTTCTAGTTTGCTTGCATAGAGATATTCATGGGAGTTTCTGAAGTTTGTTTTATTTTATTAATTTTTTATTTTTTTTAAGTTCTGAAGTACATGTGCAGGATGTGCAGGTTTGTTACATAGGTAAACATGTGTCATTATAGTTTGATGCACCTATCAACCCATCACCTAGCTATTAAGCCCAGCATGCATTGGCTACTTTTCCTAATGCTCTCCCTCCTCGCTCCCCACCTGCCAAGAGGCCCCAGTGTGAATTGTTTCCCGTCCCCCCCATGTCCATGTGATCTCATTGTTCAGCTCCCACTTATGAGCAAGAACAGGTGGTGTTTGTTTTCTGTTTCCGTGTTAGTTTGCTAAGGATAATGTTTTCCAGCTGTATCCACGTCCCTGTAAAAGACATGATCTCATTCATTTTTTATGGCTGTATAGTATTCCATGGTATATATGTACCACATTTTCTTTATCTAGTCTATCATTGATGGGCATTTGGGTTGATTCCAAGTCTTTGCTATTATAAGTAGGGCTACATTGAATATATGCGTGCATGTATCTTTGTAATAGAATAATTTATATTCCTTGGGGTATATACCCAGTAATAGGATTGCTGGGTCAAATGATATTTCTGGTTCTAGATCTTTGAGGAATCACTGCACTGTCTTCCAAAATGATTGAACTAATTATATTTCAGCCAACAGTGTAAAGCATTCATATTTATCTCCAACCACAGAAGCATCTGTCGTTTCTTGACTTTTTAATGATCACCATTCTGACTGGCATGAGATCCTATCTTATTATGGTTTTGATTTGCATTTCTCTAATGATCAATGATGTTCAGCTTTTTTTTTTTCATATGTTTGTTGGCTGCATAAATGTCTTCCTTTGAATTGTCTGTTCATGTATTTTGCTCACTTTTTAATGAGGTTGTCTTTTTTTTTTCTTGTAGGTTTATTTAAGTTCCTTGTAGATTCTGGATATTAGATCTTTGTCAGATGGGTAGATTGCAAATATTTTCTTCCATTCTGTAGGTTGCCTGTTTGGTCTGATGATAGTTTCTTTTGCTGTGCAGAAGCTCTTTAATTTAACTAGATATTATTTGTCAATTTTTGCTTTTGTTGTAATTGCTTTTGAGGATTTCATTAAGAAATATTTGCCCATGCCTATGTCCTGAATGGTATTGCTTAGAATTTCTTCTAGGGTTTTTATAGTTTGAAATTTTATATTTAGGTTTTTAATCCATCTTAATTTTTGTAAGGTGTAAGGAAGGAGTCCAGTTTCAATTTTCTGCCTATGTCTAGCCAGTTCTCCCAGCACCACATTTATTAAATAGAAAATGCTTTCCTCATTGCTTGTTTTTGTCATGTTTGTTGAAGATCAGATTGTTGTAAATGTGCAGTCTTATTTCTGAGGTCTCTATTCTGTTCCATTGGTCTTTCTATCAGTATTTGTATCAGTACTATGCTGTTTAGGTTACTGTAACCTTGTAGTATAGTTTGAAGTTGGGCAGCATAATGCCATCAGCTTTTCTCTTTTTGCTTAGAATTTTCTTGGCTATTCAAGCTCCTTTTTGAATCCATATAAAATTTAAAGTAGTTTTTTTTTTTTTTTCTAATTCTGTGAAGAATGTCAATGGTAGTTTAATGGGAATAGCACTAAATCTATAAATTATTTTGGGCAATATGGCCATTTTCATTATATTGATTCTATCAATAAGTATGAAAAGTCTTTCCATTTGTTTGTGTCTTCTCTGATTTCCCTGAGCAGTGGTTTGTAGTTCTCCTTGAAGAGGTCCTTAATATCCCTTGTTAGTTGTATTCCTAGGTATTGGATTCTCTTTGTAGAAATTTTGAATGGAAGTTCATTCATGATTTGGGTCTCTCCTTCTCTGTTTTTTGGTGTATAGGAATGCTTGTGACTGTTGCACTTGATTTTGTATCCTGAGGCTTTGCTGAAGTTGTTTATCAGCTTAGGAAACTTTTGGCTGAGGTGATGGGGTTTTCTGCATATAGGATCATATTATCTGCAAAGAAAGATAATTTTACTTCTTCTTTTCCTATTTGAATATCCTTTATTTGTTTCTTTTGCTTAATTGCCCTGACCAGAAATTCCAGTGCTATGTTGAATAGGAGTGGTGAATAGGAGCCCTTGTCTTCTGCCAGTTTTCAAGGGGAATGCTTGCAGCTTTTGCCCATTCAGTATAATGTTGGCTGTGGGTTTGCCATAAATGGCTCTTATTATTTTGAGGTATAGTCCTTCAATACATGGTTTATTGAGAGTTTTTAACATAAAGGGGTATTGAATTTTATTGAAGGCTTTTTCTGCATCTATTGAGATAATAATGTGTTTTTTGTCTTTAGTTCTGTTTTTGTGATAAATTATGTTTATTGATTTGTGTATGTTGAACTAGCATTGCATCTTGAGATAAAGCCAACATGATCATGGTGGATAAATTTTTTGATGTGCTGCTGGATTCGGTTTGCCAGTATTTCACTGAGAATTTTTGCATTGGTGTTAATCAGGGATATTGGCCTGCAGTTATTTGTTTATTTGGTTGGTTGTTTGGTTGGTTGTTGTTGTTTCATTGCATCTCTGCCAGGTTTTCATATTAGGATAATACTGGCCTCATAAAATGAGTTAGGGGAGAGTCCTTCCTTTTCAATTGTTTAAAATGGTTTCAGAAGAAAAGGGTATCAGCTCTTCTTTGTACCCCTGGTAGAATTCAGCTGTGAATCCACCTGATCCTGGATTTCTTTTTTTTTTTTTTTGGCTGATAGGCTATTCATTGCTGCCTCAATTTCAGAACTTGTTATTGGTCTATTCAGAGACTCAACTTTTTCCTGGTTCAGTCTTGAAAAGTGTGTGTGTCCATGAATTTCTCCTTTTCTTCTAGACTTTCTAGTTTATTTGCATAGAGGTGTTTATAGTATTCTCTGATGATTGTATTTCTGTGAGATCAGTGGTGATGTTTCCTTTATCATTCTTTATTGTGCCTATTTGATTCTTGTCTTTTTTCTTCCTTATTAGTCTAGCTAGTGGTCTATTTATTTCATTAATTATTTAAAAAAAGACAGCTCCTGGATTCATTGATTATTTTGGAGGTTATTTTCATGTGTCTATCTCCCTCAGTTCCACTCTGAGCTTGGTTATTTCTTGTATTCTACTCACTTTGATGGTTTTCGTTTGTTTGTTTTGTTTTCTCTTGGTTCTCTAGTTCCTTTAGTTGTGATGTTATGATATTAAGATGTTTCTACATTTTTGATGTGGGTATTTAGTGCTATAAATTTCCCTTCTAACACTGCTTTGGCTGTGTCCCAGAGATTCTGGTAGGTTGTTTCTTTGTTCTCATTAGTTTCAAAGAACTTACTGATTTCTTCCTTAATATCATTATTTACCCCGAAGTCATTCAAGAGAAGGTTGGTCAATTTCCACATAGTTGTGTGGTTTTGAGCTGGTCGTGGTGGCTCACTCCTATAATTCCAGCACTTTGGGAGGCTGAGGCAGGTGGATCACCTGAGGTCAGGAGTTCGAGACCAGCCTGGACAACATGGTAAAACTTTCTTGTCTTCATGAGTTTATCTACCTTTGATCTTTGAGGCAGTTGACCTTGGGATGGGGTGTTTGTGGGGTCTTTTTCATAGATGTTGTTGTTGTTACTTTCTGTTTGTTTTTCATTTAGCAGTCAGGCCCCTCTTACATAGGGCTGCTATGGTTTGCTGGGGTCCACTCCAGATCCTATTCGCTTGGGTTCCTCACACCTGGAGGTATCATCGGTGGAGTCTGCAGAACAGCAAATATGGCAGCCTGCTCCCTTTTCTGGGAGCTCTGTCCTAGAGGGGCACCGACCTGATGCTGACTGGAACAGTTCTCTATGTGGTATCTGGAGACCCCTGCTGGGAGGTCTCACCCAGTTAAGAGGCACAGGATCTGGGACCTGCTTAAATAAGGAGTCTGGATGCCTCTTGGTGGAGTGGGTGAATTGCCCTCATCTGGGCTGCCCTGACTCTCCAGAGCCAACAGCAGAAATGACTAAGATCATTTATTTATGATACCATGGCCACTCCTCCTCATAAGGGCTTCTCTTAGAGAGATCAGAGTTCTGTCCATAAACCCCTGGTTGGAAATGCTGAAAATCCCATAAGGAGGCTCCACGCAGTGAGGAAGAATGGATCGGTGTATTGATTAAAGAAGCAGTTTCACCTCTAACTGTCCCAGCAGTTGTGCTGTACTGTGGGGAATTGCTCCAAGGCTCTTTTCCTTGCTCCAGACAGGTGATCAGGTCTTGCTTAAAGACAACTAATATCATTTTAAAAATTCCAGGGTATCCTTGCATCCTCGCTGTGTATCTCCCAATACCTGCAGGTCACAAGGTCACAGAGGCTCTGCTTCTAGAAGCAGAGGATGAAGAACAATGAAAACAAGACCTGGAGCTCTTGCTGTGGGGAGACATCAGTTTAAGCATTTATGTATGCCACCTAGATGTTACCAAAGATTCTTTGCCTATGGGTGGTCATTAACTGTGCTGTCATGTGGGAAACTTCCATCTGAACTGGGGCTTTATGACTTTTGTTACTTCTATTTGAACTCAAACATGGCTTGCATCCTTGCCTGGAATCTGGTTTTGCATTGGCTTGGCCTGCCCTGAAGGATGCTTACTTAGCACCCCTTTGAGCTGCTAGGACCCCACAACCCTGCAGGCGAACAGCTGTTTTTATTTTTGTGGGCTCAATGATAACATTCCATTTGTCATTTTTTATTGTGTTTATTTGAATCTTCTCTCTTTTCTTCTTTATTAGTCTAAATAGCAGCCTATCTCTCTCATTAATTTTTTAAGAAACTAGCTCTTGGATTTGTTGATGTTTTGACTGTTTTTTTGTGTGTCTTGATTTCCTTTAGTTCATCTCTGATTTTGGTTATTTCTTGTCTTTTGCTAGCTTTGGGGTTGATTTGCTTTTGCTTCTTTAGTTCTTTAATGTTGATGTTAGGTTGTTAATTTGAAATCTGTGTAATTTTTTAATGTGTAAATTTCATGCTATAAGTTTTGCTCTTACCACTGCCTTACTTTTGTTACAGAGATTCTAGTATATCGTATCTTTGTTCTCATTAGTTTCAAAAAACTTTTTGATTTCTGGCTTAATTTCATTTATACTCAAAAGTCATTCAGGAGTAGATTTTATAATTTCCGTGTAATTGAATGGATTTGAGTGATTAAAAGTGTACAGATTTTAAGTTGTAAGATAAACAATTTCTAAGTAAGGTACAGCATACATGGTGATATGGTTTGTATGTGTCCTTCAGATTTTATGCATTGGAAACATAATCCTCATTGTGTCATTATTTATAAGTTGGGCCTTGAAGACATGATTGGATCATGAGGGCTCTTCTCTCATTAATTGGTTAGTCCATTCATGTATTAATGAATTAATGGATTAATTGGTTATCATGGGAGAGGAACCTGTGGCTTTATAAGAAGAGGAATAGAGACCTGAGCAAGCATGTTAATATGCTTGGCCTTCTCATCATGTGATACAGTGTATCACCTTGAGATTCTTTACCGAGTTCTTACCAGCAAGAAGTTTCTCACCAGCTGCAGCTCTTCAATTTTGGACTTCTCAGCCTCCAGAACAGTAACAAATAAATTCTTTTTTTAAAAAAATAATTCCCCAGTTTCAGGTATTCTGTTAAAAAACAACAATAAACTGATCCAGTCAGGTGATGATGGATGTGTCAATTTGATTTTGCTAATTATTATATAATGTTTAGATACATCAAGCTTTTGTGCTCTGTACTTTGAATATATAAAATCTTTGTCAATTTAATATTTTAAAAGTTTAGAATGTTAATTATCTCCAATAATTGTGCTTTACTTTTATACAAATTCTTTATAAACAACTTTCAGACCCAGATTTAGTTTTTTTGCTTACTCATTCACTCACAGAATATATATTCAAATGAAACTTAAGTTAAAGTTGTTATCTGATACCAGTGATAGATGCCTACCATCTCACTTGTCAGAAAATATTCCCAGATAAGAATTAGTTGCTCCCTTCATTTAAAGTAACATTATACTATATTAAATGCAAATGGTTCACACTCAAATGGGCACAAATTGACTAATACAAGATGTGTTAAAACCTGGCCTCCGTGGGTAGGGTGTGTTGGGGAAGCATAGTTCGGTTACAGGAGTGACGGGCCCATGGCTGGAGGGTCATGAATGAGAGGCGTGGTTGAGTCTTCATATGTAAGTGGATGAGGGTTTGCTAAAGATGTAGAGATTATGTTGGTCACAAGAAGTCTGCTGAGTGGAAAAGGCTATTGTATAACTAAGGAGCAGAGATTGGATAAAGAAGTGCCATCAGCCAAAGCTAAGGAGAGAATTTTAAAACTACTCTCATTGGATCTTATTAATGCCACAGTAGAGTTTTACAGATTTTCTAAGCCAGACATTAGAAACTGGCCATTTGCAGGACAGATCTATCCAAGGTATGTTTTGTCTAGCCTGCATAGTGTTGTAAAATAAGCTGATTGCTAACATTAAAAAGGCGGGGAGGTGTTGCATACAAATCTGTATATCCAGTTGGTCTTGAAGAATCAGAAGGTTTGGCAAAATGGGACCTATATTCTCAAAAAGCATTGATTGTTGGAGCTCAGTGTTGGCTGCCATCATTAAATCCAGCTGAGGCTCTTCAGTTTACCTCAATTCCTGTCATTCCCTACAACTTTCCTGATTCTAATGCAGGAAATCAGCTGCCATAACCCCCCCTGCTTGGACAATTGCTTTTCTCTCAACTGACACATTTATGTAATCTGATTTACATAGTCTGCCTGGCTTCTTCATGCATTTGAGTTTGTGACCACATGGTTTAAGGCAAAGCTTTTATTTTAGAGGTCCTTAAGTCCAGGGAAGTCAAGTGATTTGTCCATGGTCTTACAGCTTATAAACAAGAAAATCTAGACGGAAATCTGAATCCTAGCTCGTTTATTTGTACTGTATTCCATTGTGCAGTTAGGCATGTGTACCATATTGTGATTTTTTGACTAGGAGATGTTATGTCTTCCCTCATCAGTAATTTCTCCTTTTTTCCTCTTCCTCCTCTAGAGAGAGAAGAAAACATGTTCTCAGTTGTTGATTATTATAGTCTGGAAGAGTCTTATTTCCTTATGCATGTTCTATTGTCCATGCATATCCCATATATTCTTTGAGAAAAAAAAAATGCTAGTTTTTTTTTTATGGTAGAATGAACTATATAACAAGACTTTTGAAGGAGACTGAGTTGTTGGAGTCTCTGTTATATTCTACATTGGGTTTGTGTTTCTGAACCCTTCCATAGTCTGAGACCCAGATACCACCAGCCATGATTTTGATTGGCATTCTCCTCCTTGCTCCTCATGAAAACACAAGGTAATTATCCCTGCCCATTTATTCTAACACTTCTAAAAATAAAGGTTCCCTAATTGAGATTTTGTAAGATCTATTCTCATGTACTGATTGGTCCTGCATATCTCTTCAATACGAATAGAAATAATGTATACAATTTGCATTTCATATGCATTTTGCCTGTTTACTCATTAGTTGTTAGTATTTTCTAATTTCCCAAGTTGATTCAACAAAGCAGAGTTGAAGAGAAATTTTTATTAGTTCCAAATTATCATATTCAGGTGTCTACTCAGAACACTTGTACCAGTAAGGTTCAATATTCTAATTTACATAGATTTGGATTTTGAGGTCCAATTAAATGTCCATTAGTTTTATATCAAGAATGAAACAAATGTCTAACTTAAATTGTCAGAATTCCTTCACAACTTGGGGATCTATAAAGGCTTGGTATCTGTACCTTCATTTTCAGGTGTTTTAGTGTTATTCTGAGACATCTGGTTACTAGAAGCAGAGATTGAGTGAAAGATTCTTAGTAGGCATGAGGGAATCAAGAACCTGCTAACATTTAGTTTACATAATTATCTTGTTTCATTTCCGTAAATACCAAGGATTGAATTGCCAAAAGTGTGTATTTATTCCAGATACATAGCTCTTAACCACAGAAAGAGAATATTAAATTGGCCTATGTCTGGAATGATACTGGTTTTTCTAGAAATTTGCTAAATGAGAAACAGAAACTCTCATCTTATTTAACTTAAATACAATAACCTACATAAAAACAGTGTCTGGGCTTACAAAGTAGATGCTAATCAATGAGCCAGTCAATTAAAAATGTATTAGCCAATTCATATAGGATTCAATATACTGGATATTGACATTAAATATTGCTATTTTAAATTGTTCACTACTAACCCATATTATAAATTAGCCATAGACTCAGAATAGTAGGATTTGGGTTGCTAAAAATATAATTCCTTAACTCTTGAGGGAAGAGTTTATATTGTCAGAAAGAGAGCCTGAAATATAACAAAAGGGTAAGGAAAATAACAAATATCATTTTTCCAACATAGAGCTAATTAAGGTTGAACTCTGTATACCTGAAATTATAGGGATTTAGAAAATTGGGCTTAAAATGGTCACAGCAATTTTCCTCATTGTTTTTGCTTAAAAGGATTAATGTATAGGCTTTATTGCTAAAGTTATTCAAGAAGAAAATTATCAGTGTTCACATCTATGTTTAATCACTTACCTGAAGGCAAGACACAGAATCAGACAACTTGAAAAACTGAGGCAAAATAACTTTCTCTTCATGGTCCTCTCACATCTTTCTTTGGAAAAGAAAATTATTTGTTAAGTTGGAAGACCATAATAAGGTACGATATCCTGACATCACAAATAGTGAAAGCAGCAATTTTCAAATATACTTTCCTCTACATTTCAATTGTTAACCTCTGACAACATACCCTCAATCATGATTTTCCATGTATTTTTTATAAGAGTTGCTAACTGCGAGTCGATACATTCTAAAAATAATTTTTAAAATTGTAAGCAAGAATATTTGTAAAAATTTTCAATTGTAAGCAAGAATATTTTTAAAATTCTTTTTTAATTTTTAAAAATATTCTTGCTTACAATTTAAAAAATTATTTTTAGAATGAGCTCATGCCCTTTGTAGGTACATGGATGAAGCTGGAAACCATCATCCTCAGCAACCTATCACAGGAACAGAAAACCAAACACCACATGTTCTCACTCATAAGTGGGAGTTGAACAGTGAGAACACATGGACACAGAGAGGGAAACATCACACACTGGGGCCTGTCTGGAGTTGGGTGAAAGGGGAGGAAGTGCATTAGGGCAAATACTTAATGCATGCTGGGCTTATAACCTAGATGACAGGTTGATGGGTGCAACAAACCACCATGACACATATATACCTATATAGCAAACCTGCATGTTCAGCACATGTATCCCAGAACTTAAAGTAAAATTAAAAAAAATAAAATTTAAATTTAAAAATAAAATGAATAAAAATATACTCTTGCTATTCATCATAAGATAAATGTAAAAACCTTGATTTACTTCTTTCTACTTTTTTTCTACATGTATGTTGTATGTGCACATGAATGTATATTACAGTTTAACAAAAACTAGAATCATAGTCTAGGTAGGTTTCTATCCTGGTATTTTCATTTAAGAATATATCATAAAGATTTTTCCATGGCACAGACAAACATGGTTTTCACAGCTGCATAATATTCTTCACCATACTTTATCCACTTTTTTATTGTTGGAGATTTGGGTTTTTTTTTCAATCTGGGTTCACTGCAACCTCCGCCTCCCCAGTTGAAGTGATTCTCCTGCCTCAGCCTTTTGAGCAGCTGGGATTACAGGTGTGCATTACCATGCCCAACTAATTCTTGTATTTTTTAGTAGATACAGTGTTTCACCATGTTGGCCAGGATGCTCTTGATCTCCTGACCTCATGATCTGCCTGCCTCGGCCTCCCAAAGTGCTGAGATTACAGGCATGAGCCACTGTGCCCTGCCAATTTAGATTTTTTTAAATTTATCGGCATTATAAATAATAATACAGTGAAGTTCCATGTATAAAAATTTTTATCCACAAACGCTTACTTCCTGAGGTTACATTTTTAGAAGAAAAATTACTAGGTTACATTTATAGGCAATTTTAAGGTTTTGTTATATAAAGCCACATTGCCCTTCAGTAACATTATTTGATTTAAGTCTAGTACCAGCAATGTATTTTCTTTACACCTTATTCAGAATTAGAATATGTGTGTGTATGTGTGTGTGTGTATATATATATATGTATATATATTCACACACATATACACACAGGCACACATATATAATCTTTTTCACCATTAGAATGTGTGATAGACAAAGTAAAGTTTTATTTTTTTAGTATCTTGTTAATTATTGTTATAATCTACTAGGACATTAACTTTGGGTAAATTCTGAACCTTAAAGATGGTTTCTGTGGAAACAGCCAAGCAATGAAGCTTCTTGAATGTATAAAAATTCTTACTGCCTGATCCTCTGATATGTACCTAAAAGGATAAGGTTATAAATAAATTATAATTGTAGCTATAATTTATAGAACCATTAATATATGCTAGATGCTTTAAGATATTTCTGATTTTACTAAAATATTTTAGAAGACTTTCCTCATGATATTGATGAGAAAACTGAAGTTCAGAAAACAAGTTAGTATATTAAAGAAGTTAAAAGTATCAATGATATAGTCAACTAAGGCTGAAAGCCCAGCTTCACAATTTATTGGCTGTATAACTTTGTGTAAACTTGTGTAAAATGTGGACCATTATACCTACCTGATATGGTTTTTATGCAAATTAATAAAATAGAGAATAGCAAGTACCTAAAACCTAATAAATGCTTATTTAATAACATCAATTATTGCTGATTTTATCACAATGATGGAAATTGTGGTAATGATCAAGTTTGCCTAACATCACATAGCTAATAACTACCTGAAACATTGACAACCACCTGCAGAAGTCTGGCCTGCAGACCCTGACTCAATGACGGATGAATGAATGCACTCTCACAACATTACAGTGATACAAGTGGGCTAGGGATGGCTGTTGGCTGCTTTCAGAGGATGAAATGCAACCAATCAACCAAGGCTCCCTGTTCATCCACTTTTGTTTTGTAGATTTTACAACAGAGGTTCTAAAAGTTAACACACTTGTGGATAATTGACATAGTTAAAAGAATGGTTTAACCACTGATAAAATCGTTAGATTCAGGGCCCGGAGTAAACGCTATTAACAGGTAATTCCCTTTTGAGCTTCCCATGAGAGAACCATCCAGCACAAAATTTACATTAAACAGTTAGAGTGGAGACAAAGGGATGGGGTGTAAAGGCTATCATCTTCTCTAAGTCTTTCCTATGCTAATGTAAATGAGCGGCTGCCTTCAGCCTGCCTCAATAAAACATTTTGGCCTTCTAAAAGGTTTGAGATTACAATCTATATAACTTTTCCTAATAGTTAATATCTTGCCAGCCACCCCAAGTGAAATCTAACAATGACTAAATCTGAGATTTGAACCTAGGTATAGCTCTAAGTCCCTTGTTCTTTCTATTGAGTTCTGTTGGTCAGGGCCATCATAGCACCACTTAATGTTTTGCAGCCAATGAAACAGTATCGATTTGAACTCAAAATACTGTGATAGATGTCTTCACTATGTGATTTATAGCTCTGCTTTTCCTCAGTCTTCTCAACCTAGACATATATCCTGGTTGGACTGCACAGATCCTGAAACACAATTCTAGAAATGTCAGGGTGATGTTGTTAGATGGTGGTCTTAGGCTCTGGATTCAAAAATTACAGATTTTTAGAATAAGAAGAGACTTTAGAGGTTATATAGTCCAACCTATAACCTGCTGTGGGAAAGTTCTCTACATTATTCCTGACAGGTAGTTAATCCAGCTTGAATTCAAATGTCACTACTTCATGCAGAAGCACAGTTATAGAAATGTAATACGTAGACTAGAAAGGACCTTGGAGATAGTCTCCCACTCTCTGTTGCCCAGAGCTATACAATGATTATCGTTAGGGGAAAAATCAGAACTAGAAGTCACCTCTCTGGATTTCTAGCAGGGCTGCTCAGGCTCCAGTGCGAACAGTGCCACCCCGGCACTATGCACCATAATAGACCCCGTTCCCAGTCTCCACTACGTTATGCTTTATTGTTAAGCCCTTCTTAAAACACTGGCTTTCCTTTTTCGGATATTGCTTTGTCACACATTCCCCCTTAAAATGCATTAGCCTGGATTTAGTGTCACATTGAAGAAGTGTTGTTGTGATTGTACTGGTAGTAGAATCTACACGTTATTACTGCAGCATAATGCAGCATTCACTTCTTGACAGGAACTTTATATTATAATACAAGTACAAGTCATTCAGTCTTTTAGTAAACTAAAACACCTAGATCATTTTGATTTCAACAATAGAAATTTATTTTCTTACAGTTCTGAAGGATAGAAGTCCAAGGGGAATGTACCAGCATAGTTGGTCTCTGATGAGGGCTCTCTTCCTGGCATATAGATGGCTGCCTTCTCAATGTGCTCTCACATGGCAGAGAGATAGAGATCTCAAGCTTCCTGGCATCTCTTCTTATAAGAGAAGGATGCCATAATCCTATAACGAGGGCTCCACACTCATAACCTCAGCAAAACCTAATTCCCTCCCAAAGGCCATCACAATAATGAGTGTTAGGGTTTCAACATATGAATTTTGTGGGGGACACAATTCAGTCCATAGCAATATCCTATAATATTAAGTAGTTTTATTTGGCTAGGTACTGATTTTATATATATTTCTGTTAATTAAACCTTGGTAATTTCATCTCCTTCTTTCTAGAACAGGACAGAAATTACTTGAGCTTAGGGATTTAAACTTAGGTAAGATGAACTCAGCACTTTCTTAAAATAATCTCCTTGATAATCTGATTTTAATTTCCTCTCCTCAGTTTTTTTTTCTGCCTTTTCCAGTTGGAAAAGCAGTTTACTGGATACAGTGTTTTATTCTTTAGTCCACCCGGCTGATTCTGAGTTACTTCTAGAAATGCTATTCAATTAATTCTTTCTACCTAATGACTATAATTCTTAATGACCAGAGCATAAGTTATGTACCACAGTTAACAGTTCAAAGAATGATAAAAATGTTTTTGTTGCAAGAAATATAGTTGAACAATTTCTTTTTCTTTGCCACTGAAGATCAAGATAGACCCAAGTCTTTTAGACTGTTAAAGGTCCCAGTGCAAAATTGGAGCCGTTGACTTTTGGCAGAGCCACGAACAGTCATACAGGTATTAAGGCACATTTAATTTCGTTTTCTGTAAATTGTCCTAGCATTTTTTTCAAGCCTGTAATAGATGAAATTATATTGCTCACTTACAAGCCTCCTTTGTTTTTAGCTTGGTTTCAAAGATTGTCTTATTTTAAAATCTTTCTGCCAATTACTTATATGCTGCAGTGTTTTCAGTGCAGAACATTTTGAAATACGTAGAAAATCATACCTTCATACACATATTCACACATGCAGGCTTATGTGCAAACATAACCACATAAGCACTCACATAGTTTTCTTTTTTCTTTTTTTTTTTACTTTCATGTTGGTGTTTCCTATTGTGTAGGCCAAAGCCGAATCCAGACTAAGTATTGAGGGCTATATTTGGCTCCTTTCTCTCTCCTATTTACATAAATATCACTTTTTACTTTTACTTATCTGGGCAACTGTGTCCTCATATTACCCAGAGACTCTCACAGATTTCAATATGAATCTATTTTCTTGCTCAGTAAAAACTTTGGTTCTTCTCACTCATCAAAATGTATCCATTCTCCTTGTTTCAAGCTTTTCTATGCTTTTCATTGCCATTCCTAGATAATCTGTACATACATTTAACTGCTCATAGTTTTATTCTTCGTACGCAATATATTTTTACTTAAATTGGGACCTCCTTAAGATGCCACCTCAACTATTAATTACCTGTCTGATTCCAAAAGACATTTGCAAGAGAGCAAGAATTAGGAAAACAACACTTTTTAGATTGTCTGACTGGTTTGACTCTCTCTATGGGTCTTAGAAGAAACAATGGCTCTTGGTTTGGACTTTTTTCCCAATAAAGCAGAAGAGCTGTGGTAGCATCTAAGGAAATAGGAGAATATTAGGATATATTCACTATTTACTGATGAATTGCAGATAAGAGATCCTTATGCACTTAACTCAGTTTTTACCCCTAGATTTAAAAAACTAAAATGTAAAGTTAAAAGCAACTTAAAGTCCTTGCCTATGCCTATGTTCTGAATGGTTTTGCGTAGGTTGTCTTTTAGGGTTTTTATGGTGTTAGGCCTTACATTTAAGTCTTTAATCCATCTGGAATTAATTTTAGTGTAAGGTGTCAGAAAGAGGTCCAGTTTCTGCTTTCTGCACATGGCTAGCCAGTTATCCCAACACCATTTATTCAACAGGGAATCCTTTCCCCATTGCTTGTTTCTGTCAGGTTTGTCAAAGATCAGATGGTTGTAGATGTGTGGCATTACCTCTGAGGCCTCTGTTCTGTTCCATTGGTCTATATCTCTGTTTTGGTACTAGTACCATGCTGTTTTGATTACTGTAGCCTTGTAGTATAGGTTGAAGTCAGATAGTGTAATACCTCTAGCTTTGTTCTTTTTGCTTAGAATTGTCTTGGCTATGCGAGTTCTCTTTTGGTTTCATATGAAGTTTAAGGTGGTTTTTTTCCAGTTCTGTGAAGAGGGTCATAGGGAGCTTGATGTGGATAGTGTTGAATCTATAAATTACTTTGGGCAGTATGGCCATTTTCACAATATCAATTCTTCCTAACCATGAGCATGGAATGTTTTTCCATCTGTTTGTGTCCTCTCTTATTTCCTTGAGCAGTGGTTTGTAGTTCTCCTTGAAGAGGTCCTTTACATTCCTTGTTAGTTGTATTCCTAGGTATTTTATTCTCTTTGTAGCAATTGTCAATGGCATTTGGTTCTTCATTTGGCTCTCTTTAAGTCTGTTATTGGTGTATAGGAATGCTTATGATTTTTGCACATTGATTTTGTATCCTGAGACTTTGCTGAAGTTGCTTATCATTTTCAGGAGATTTTGGGCTAAGACGATGGGGTCTTCTAGATATAAAATCATGTCATCTGCAAATAGAGACAATTTGACTTCCTCATTTCCTAACTGAATACCCTTTATTTCTATTTCTTGCCACTTGCTCTGGCTAGAACTTCCAATACTATATTGAATAGGAGTGGTGAGAGAAGGCATCCTTGTCTAGTGCCAGATTTCAAAGGGAATGCTTCCATTTTTTGCCCATTCAGTATGATATTGGCTGTGGGTTTGTCGTAAATAGCTTTTATTATTTTGAGATATGTTCCTTCAATACCTAGTTTATTGAGAGTTTTTGGCATAAAGTGCTGTTGAATTTTATTGAAGGCCTTCTCTGCATCTATTGAAATAATCATGTGGTTTTTGTCTTTGGTTTTGTTTATGTGGTGGATTACATTTATAGACTTGTGCATGTTGAACCAGCCTTGTATCCCTGGAATGAAGCCTACTTGATTGTGATGGATAAACTTTTTGATGTGCTGTTGCAATTGGTTTGCCAGTATTTTACTGAAGATTTTTGCATCAATGTTCATAATGGATATTGGCCTGAAATTTTCTTTTTTTAGTTGTGTCTCTGTTGGATTTTGGTATCATGACTAAAACACCAAAAGCATTGACAACAAAAGCCAAAATAGACAAATGGGATCTAATTAAACTCCAGAGTTTCTGTACAGCAAAAGAAGTAATTGTTAGAGTGAACTAGCAACCAACAGAATGGGAAAATTTTTTTGCAATCTACAAATCTGACAAAGGGCTAATATCCAGAATCTACAAAGAACTAAAACAGATTTACAGTAAAAAAGACAAACCCATTCAAAAGTGAGCAAAGGACATGAACAGACACTGTTCAAAAGGAGACATTTATGAGGCCAACAAACATATGAACAAATGCTCATCATCACTGGTCATTAGAGAAATGCAAATCAAAACCACGTTGAGATACCATCTTACACCAGTTAGAATGACAATCATTAAAAAATCTGGAGACAACAGATGCTGGAAAGAATGTGGAGAAATAGGAACAGTTTTACACTGTTGGTGAGAGTGTAAAGTAGTTCAACCATTGTGGAAGACAGTGTGGCGATTCCTCAAGGACCTAGAAATAGAAATTCCATTTGACCCAGCAATACCATTGCTGGGTATATATGCAAAGGATTATAAATCATTCTATTATAAAGACACATGCACACATATGTTCATTGCAGAACTGTTTACAATAGCAAAGACCTGGAACCAACCCAAATGCCCATTGATGATAGACTGGACAAGGAAAATGTGACACATATACACCATGAAATACTATGCAGCCATAAAAAACGATCAGTTCGCATCCTTTGTAGGGACATAGATGAATCTGGAAACCATCATTCTCAGCAAACTGACACAAGAACAGAAAATCAAACACTGCATGTTCTCACTAATAGGCAGGTGTTGGACAATGAGAACACATGAACACAGGGAGGGGAGCATCATACACTGGGGTATGTTGGAGGGGAATAGGGGATGGATAGCAGGGGATAGGGAGGTTGGGGAGGGATAACAGAGGGAGAAATGCCAGATATAGGTGACGGGGGATGGAGGCAGCAAACCACATTGCCATGTATGTACCTATGCAACAATCCTGCATGTTTTGCACATGTACCCCAGAACCTAAAGTGCAATAAAATGTATTTTAAAAAAAGAAACATCCACAACAATTTGACAGGGTAATTTTGTCATCTAATTTTCTGAATCTAATAATAAAAAATTGGCTTGTATCTAAAAAAAAAAAGCAACTTAAATTGGCCAAGGAAATATTAAATGGCCAACTAAAATAATACCAAGGAATCTTACTTTTGTTTGATGTTTTTACTGTTAAAATAATGTGAATTATCACTGATTGAAGAAAAACAAGTCCAAACCATACGTTATTGATTTGGTTGCCTATAAATTATGTCACGTCTATGAAAACCTGATTCTTAAATAAGGCTATAGCTGTTGATAGATTTATGAAAATAAACACTAGGAAAGATGTGTATATCAAATGGAAATTAGGCAGTGAGTCTTGCACAATCTGCTACTCTTTCCTAGTCTATCCTGCCTTTCTATTTAGAGCAATGTATGCAGGCCAATTTACAGAAAGTAAAATAAAAGTATTTCCTTGCTTCAGAATAGACATGTGCTTGATACATGTTGATGAAAGGAGAAAAGGAAGAAAGAATGGATGGAAATATGGAGCAAAGGAAGGAAGAAAGGAATGACAGCAAGTAGGTAGCAATGCAATAGAGCCTAAATGAGAACTGAAACTTTATTTCCCATTTAACATTTGTTTCAACAATGTGACTATAAAACATCTCAGTGTTTCCTGAATGAGATGCTTGTGCTCTTTTAACCTAATGAAATAGGAATACTTTCATCAGTCTTATTTTGTAAATGTTACATAAGAATTATTTTAGTAATTATAATTATTTTAGATTTAGTATACCAATTCAGATTATTCACCCATCAAATCTTTCAATAACCTCACCCAGCAGAGGTCAATTTTATGCCTTATTAAGAAAGAGAATGGACCAAGCACAGTCATAACTGGGAGTTCCTACTGAAAAAATTAGAATGCAGCTAACCAAATATAACACATTTATCAATAGGATGGGGAAATTCCTTTCTGACCTTAAGGCTAATTAACAGATTTCTTAATATAGAAGAATTTCTTATAGCTATTTACACAATATTATATGAAGTATAATGGAACTTTAAAAAGGTTGGCTGTGCAAAGATGCCGTGACATATTTGGTGAAATCCCTTAATAATAAATTTCACAGGATATCTGCTTGCTTAGAAAGTAAAGGCTGTTGTTTTTTAAATAAACTATACTTATCTTTACTTTTCTAGTTATTCTTCTTGTCCTTGTGGAATGCATAATGTTGTTTCACTAAAATCAATGCTTGAGATTAAATAGCCAGATGCTATTTTAATTGATATAACACATTAGGTTCAGAATATCTTTGTTTCCATTTGATTTTATATAATTGAGAATCAGCCATTAAAAATGAATAAACATGTCCTCAAATAAACTTAACCAAAGTCAAAAGAAATTTAGAAATAATAAATGCCAAATATAGGTGATGGGGAGGAAGGCAGCAAACCACACTGCCATGTATGTACCTATGCAACAATCTTGCATGTTCTTCACGTGTACCCCAAAACCTAAAATGCAATAAAAAAAAATAAAAAACAAACAAACAAATAAAAAAATAATCCTTACTCACAAGGAGTTTGTAGTACGTATTTGTGCTTTGTGTCAGTCTAGTAGAACCAGCTTGCAGATTTAAGAGGGCGATTTTTTTGTAGTGGTTAAAAATTTAATTATAGGTGTCAATCATTTTGTTGTTTTATAGGTTACCATTTTGAATTATCTTTGGCCATAAATGTCTCCTCGTTTTAGGCATGTACTTTGGAATTCTGAGTTTACCAAATAAGTTTTTCTCTGTGTGCATCTTCCATTTTATGTGGTGAGAACTACCATTCTTTCTTTTTGAATTTGAATTATTGAGATATAGTTTATAAACAATAAAATGTAACGTTTAAAATATACAATTCAGTGTTTTTAGTATATTTAAAGATTTGTGCAATCCAGTATATTTTCATAGCCCCCAAAACAAATGTCATACCCATTAGCTGTCACTCTCTAGTCTCCTATTCTACCAGACCCCAAAAACTACTATCTACTTTCTGTCTATATGGGATATGTACCTATCCTGGACATTTTAAAGAAATACAATCCTACAACATGGGGCTTTTTATGACTGATATCTTTCACTAAGTATAATATTTTCAAGGCTCATCTATGTTGTGGGACATATCAGTATATGTTTCCCTCTTTCTGCCAATATTCTGTTATTTGTTATTTGTTTTTTTTTTTTTTAATTTGTACATTGGTTGATGGACATTTGGGTTGCTGACACCTCTGGCTATTATGAGTAATGGCGGTATAAACATTCATGTACAAGTTTTGGTTTAGAAATATGTTTTCAATACTCTTGGGAATTGCTGGGTCCTATGGTAATTCTATGTTTAACTTTCCACAGTGGCTGAAGCATTTTACATTTCCATCATAAATGTATAAATGTATGAGGGCTCCACTTTCCCCATATTCTCACTGATTCGTGTTAATATCTATCTTTTTTTGTGTGTGTGATAGCCACTTAGTGGATGTGAAGTGGTATCTATCTTATTGTGGTTTTGATTTGCATTTCCCTGATGGCTAGTGATGTTGAAAATACTTTTGTGTGCTTTTTGCTCATTTGTGTATCTTCTTTGAAGAAATACCTATTCACTTTCTCTACCTATTTTAAAAACTGGGTTATTTGTGTTTTTGTTTTTGTTATTGTATAACAGTTCTCATATTCTAGATACTAACATTTGCCAAATATATTATTGGTAATTTTATTTTTTCATTCTATGTATATTGTCTTTTCATTTTCTTGATGGTATCCTTTGGCACACAGAAATTTTACATTTGGATCAAGTCCAAGTTATCTATTATTTCTTCTATTGGTTGTGCTTTTGGCATCCTAGCTCAGAAATTGTTCCCTAATCCAAGGTTATGAAGATTTACATTTACGTTTTTTTCTAATAGATTTTGCTGTTACAGTTAGATCTATGACCCATTTTGTGTTGATTTTTGTATATGCTGTGACATAGGAGTCCAATTTGATTTTGAAATTGAGAAGTACAAGTCCTTCAACTTTATTATTCTTTTTCAAGTTGAAACCATCTTGACTATTCAGTGTCACTTGCATTTCCACGTGAAGTTTAGGATCAGGATGTCAATTTTTGCAAAATATATTATGTTGGGAGTCTCTCTGAGATGGCATTGAATTTGTAGATTTTTTTTGGGTAATATTTCCATTTTACCAATACCGACTTCTGATATATCTTATTAGTGTATTCTTTAATTTCCTTCCACATATTTTAGAGTTTCAATATATGTGTTTTGCATTTGCATTGTTAAATTTGTTTCCAAATATTTTAATTTTATGCTACTGTAAATGGGATTTTTAAAGTTTTGTTTTTGGAATATTCATTGTTACTGTATAGGAACAATTCATTTTTGTACGTTGATCATTTTTCCTGAAATCTGGCTGAATTCACCATCTCTAATTTTTTTGACAGATTACTTATGACTTTTTATATAAAAAATTGTGTCATCCAAATAAAAGAGATAGTTTTACATCTTCCTTTATAGTCAAGATGTCTTTTATTTGTTTTTCTTGCTGAATTTCTCTGGATAATACCACCAGCAAAATACTGACTAGAAATGGTGAAAGCAGACATTCTTGCCTTCTTTCTGATGTTAGGAAGAAAGCCATCAGTCTTTCACATTAAATACAAAGACGGTTCATTTTTCAAATGAGTGCCCTTTATCAAGTTAAAGAACGTTTTGTTCTAACTTGTTGAGTGTTTTACACATGAAAGCCTGTTGAATTTTGTCAATTTTATCTAGGTCTATTGAGATAATAATGTATTTTTAATATATTATTTTAGAGTATTTTTATGTTACAGGACATTTGTAAGAAAGTATAATGCATTCCCATCTATTTCCCTTCCCTCCATACATAGTTTCACCTGTCATTAACATCGTGCATTAATTTAGTACATTTGTTACAGTTGATAAACCATTACTGATATACTATTGCTGAATAATGTTCACAGTTTACATTAGGGTTCATTGTTGTGTTGTTCATTTCTATGGGTTAAGACAAATGCATAATGTCATGTATCTATCATTATAGTATAATACGTTCACTACCATAAAAATTTCATGTGTTCCACCTATTTATTCATCCCTACCCTCCTCTCCTTCTGTTCTCAACTATAATTTTTGTTACTGTCTCTATAGTTTTGCATTTTCTAAAATGACATCTTGTTGGAATCATACAGTATGTATCTTTTTTATACTGGCTTCTCTCATATGACAATATGCTTTTACCTTTCCTTCATGTATTTTCATGACTTGGTAGCTCATTTCATTAATTATTGAATAATAGTTTATTTTACTGATGTATCACAGTTTATCTGCTCATCTATTGGAGGGCTTCTTGGTTGCTTCCAAGTCTTAGTAATAATAAATAAAGCTGATATGAACACAGTATGCAAAAATTTTGGGGGCATAACTTGTCAACTCATTTGGTTATGTACCAAGTAATATTATTGCTGGATTCTATGATAAGCTTATGTTTTGCTTTATAAGAAACTGCCAAACTGTCTTCCAAAGTGATTATATTATTTGCATTGCCCCAGAAATGAATGAAAGTTTCTATTTGTTTCACATATTCCCCAGCATTCAGTGTTGCCTGTGTTTTGGATTTTGGCCATTGTAATAATAGATGTGTAATGCAAACCTTATTAAATACGTGTTTTGTAAATATTTTCTTCCAATCTGTGGCATTTCTTTTCATTCTATGAGTGTCTTTTCTAGAGGGGAAATTTTTGATGTTAATGAAGTCCAACTTATCTTTCCTCTTTCATTTTTAGTGTTTTTAGTGGAGAATGTAAAAAGTAATTGCCAGACCCAAAAGTTATTGCCAAACCCAAGTCATCGATTTTTTTCTTATGTTTTCCTTTGGTGTTTTAATTTTTGTAAAAGATATAAGGCCTATCTAAATGTATTTATTTATTTATTTTTTTATTTGCATGTAGATGTCTATTGTTGCAGGACCACTTGCTGGAAAGTCTATCTTTTCTCCATTAAAAATAAACTATTTGTTTTTATTCTTTTAACATATTCTTTATGATATTAATATCTATTAGTTTTTGAATATTAAGCCAACCTGTCATTCCTGGAATAAACTCCACTTTGCCATTGTATATAGTCATTTTTCTATGTTGCTATATTTGTTTTGCTAATATTTTGTTCAGTTTTTTTTGCATCTATATTCATAAAAGATGCATTTGTCCCATTTTCTTCTGATTTTTTTCTGCTTTTGGTATGAGGGTATTGGCCTCATAAAATGGGTTAGAAAGGGTTTCTTTCTCTTAATGTTTGGAAGAATTTGCTCAAGATTGGTGGCAATTCTTTAAAACTTTGCTAGAATTCATCAGTGAAGCCATCTGGACCTATTCTTTTTACGAAAACTTTTTGATTACTAATTGCATCTCTTTACTTGTTACAGTTCTATGAATGTTATCTATTTTTGAATTGAGTTTGATAATTTCTTGAAATACTTCTTTTTATAGTATTCTGTTATAGTTCTATTCTTCCTAGAAGTCAATAGTAATGTCCCACCTTTCTGTCCTGGTTCTAGTAATTTGAGCCCTCTTTCTCTGTCTTTTTTTGAGGAACACTCTAGCTAAAGGTTTCCCAATTTTTTAAATCTTCTTACAAAACCAATTTTTTATTTTCCCTTCTCTATTTTATTAATTTCCACCATAATCTGTATTATTTTCTTACTTCTGTTTGCTTTGGATTTAGTTTGCTTTTCTATTTCTTGTTTCCTAAGGTGGAAGATTACACTATTGATTTGAGATCATTCTTATTTTTTAATGTAGGCATTTACAGCTATAAATTTCTGTATATGCATTGCTTTGGCTGGATTCTATACATTTTGCTTTTATTTATTTATTTTACTTTAAGTTCTGGGATATATCAGTAGAATGAACAGGTTTGTTACACAGGTATATGTATGCCATGGTGATTTGCTGCACCTATTGACCCATATTCTAAGTTCCCTCCCTTTGCCCCCCACACCCCAACATGCCCTGGAGTGTTTTGTTCCCTTCCTGTATCCATTTGTTCTCATTGTTCAGCTCTCACTTATGAGTGAGAACATGTGGTGTTTGGTGTTCTGTTCCTATGTTAGTTTGTTGAGGATGATGGCGACCAGCTTCATCCATGTCCTGACAAAGAACATGATCTCATTCCTTTATATGGCTGCATAGTATTTAATGGTGTATATGAACCACATTTTATTTATCTGGTCTATCACTGATATGGGCATTTGGGTTAGTTCCATGGCTTTACTATTGTAAATAGTATGGCAATAAACATATGTGTGCATGTGTCTTTGTAGTAGAATTATTTATATTCTTTGGGCTACATACCCAGCAATGGGATTGCTGGGTCAAATGCTGTTTCTGTTTCTAGATCCTTGAGGGATTGTCATACTGTCTTCAACAATGGTTGAACTAATTTACATGACCACAAACAGTGTAAAAGTGTTTCTATTTCTCTACAGCCTCACCAGCATCTATTATTTCTTGACTTTTTATTAATCACTATTCTGACTGGTGTGAGATGGTATCTCATTGTGGGTTTGATTTGCATTTCTCTAATTATCAGTGATGTTGAATGTTTTCCATGTTTGTTGGTCTTGTAAATGTCTTCCTTTGAGAAGTGTCTGTTCATATCCTTTGCCTACTTTGTGACGGGGTCATTTTTTTTCTTGTAAATTTGTTTAATTTCCCTGTAGATTCTGAATATTAGACCTTTGTCAGATCGGTAGATTGCAAAAATTTTCTCCCATTCTGTAGGTTGCTTGTTAACCCTGATGATAGTTTCTTTTGCTGGGCAGAAGCTCCTTAGTTTAATTGGATCGCATTTGAAAATTTTGGCTTTTGTTGCAATTGCTTTAGATGTTTTAGTCATAAAGTCTTTGCCAATGACTATGTCCTGAATGGTATTGCCTAGGTTTTATTCTAGTATTTTTTGTGGTTTGGGGTTTCACATTTAAGTCTTTAATCCATCTTGAGGTTTTTTTTTTGTATAAAGTATAAGGAAGGGATCCAGTTTCAGTTTTCATCATATGGCTAGCCAGTTTTCTCAGAACTATTTATTGAATAGGAGATCCTTTCCCCATTGCTTGTTTTTGTCAGGTTTGTCAAAGATCTGATGGTTGTAGATGTATAGTGTTATTTATGAGGCCTTTGTTCTGTTCCATTGGTCTCTATGTCTGTTTTAGTACGAGTACAATGCTGTTTTGGTTACTGTAGCCTTGTGGTACAGTTTGAAGTCAGGTAGCATGATGCCTCCAGCTTTGTTATTTCCATTTAGGATTGTCTTGGCTATACGTGTTCTTCTTTGATTTCAAGTAAAATTTAACATAGTTTTTTTCTAATTCTCTGAAGAATGTCAATGGTAGTTGGATGAGGATAGCATTGAATCCATAAATTACTTTGGGCAGTATGGCCATTTTCACAATATTGATGCTTTCTATCCATGAGCATGGAATGTTTTTCCATTTGTTTGTGTCCTCTCTTATTTCCTTGAGCAGTGGTTCTTAATTTTCCTTGAAGAGGTCCTTCACATCCCTTGTTAGCTGTATTCCTGGGTACTTGTTTCTCTTTGAGAGTTCATTCATGATTTCATTATCTGCTTGTCTATTGTTGTTGTATAGGAATGCCTGTGATTCTTGCACATTGATTTTGTATTCTGAGACTTTGCTGAAGTTGCTTATAAGCTTAAGGAGTTTTAGGGCTCAGAGGATGGGGTTTTCTAAATAGAAAATCATGTCGTCTGCAAACAGAGACAATTAGACTTCCTCTCTTCCTATCTGAATACACTTTATTTCATTCTCTTGCTTGAAACTCTCAATAAACTAGGTATTGATGGAACATATCTCAAAATAATAAGGGCTATTTATGACAAACTCACAGCCAATATCATATTTAATGGGCAAAAGCTGGAAGCATTCCCGTTGAAAACCAATACAAGACAAGGATGGCCTCTCTCACTACTCCTATTCAACATAGTATTGGAAATTCTAGGCAGGGCAATCAGACAAGAGGAAGAAATGAATGGTATTCAAATTTGATTTTATTTTTATACATCTGAAAATATTTTCCAATGTCCCTTATGATTTATTTAACCATTAGATATTTAGGACTATCTTGGTTAACTTACACATATTTATGAGTATGTTAAATTTCTTTCTGTAACTGATTTCAAATTTAATTGCATATGAATATACTTTTTAAAGTATATTCTTAAAAAATTAAACATTATGGAATATATTTTTATGACTTAAATCCTTTAAATTTATGGAAGACTCTTTTATGGCAAAAATACTTACAGAATATTCAATTTGTACTTAAGAATTTCTGTTCTACTGTTGGATGGAACTACAGATTTCTGCTAAGTCTAAACAGCTTATAGTTTACTTCAAGCCTTATATTTCATTTTTGATCTCCTATGTAGTTCTATCCGTTTCTGAAAGTGGGATATTGAAGTCTCCAAAGATTATTGTTGAATATATTTCCTGCTTCAATTCTGTCAAGTTGTCCAAGTCTACTTATATTTAAAGTAAAAAGCATGTAAAGTATCTATGTAATGCATTTAAAATGTAAGTAAGCGAAGGAATGAATGAGTGAATGAATAAATAAAAGGCATAACCATGGCTGAAATTTAATTTTCAGTTATACTTGATTTGTCACTTACCCTTCTATTTCAAAAATCATATTGATTTCTTGTGCCCAAAGATTTAATCAAAATTAATGAAGAGTGGATTTTTAAAAAATTAAACCTGTGTTTTAGATACAGGGTACATAAGCAGATTTGTTACATGGGAATTTTGCAGCCAGATAGGGAGCACAGTAGCCCCCAGGAAGTTTTTTAACCTATGTCTCCCTCCCTGTCTTCCCCTGCTAGTCATCCACAGTGTCTGTTGTTCCCATGTTTATGTCCTTGTGTGCTCAATGGTTAGCTCCTAAATAAAAATGAGAACAAGAGTTATTTGATTTCAGTTCCTGTGTTATTTCACTTTGAATAATATCTTCTAGCTAAATCTATCCTGCTGCAAGATATAAGATTTCATTATTATTATGGATTGTAGTATTGTATGTTGTATATGTACCATCTTTTCTTTATCCAATCAGCTGTTGATAGGCACCTGGGTTGATTCCCTGTTTTTTTATATTGTGAATAGCTGTGATGAACATGTGGGTGCATGTGTCATTTTGGTAGACTATCTTCCTTTAATTTATACCTACTAGTTGGAATTCTGAGTAAAATGCTAGTTCAATGTTTAGTAATGAGAAAACTCCAAACTGTTTTCCACAGTGATTGAACTAATTTAAATTCCCATAACAGTGTATAAGCATCCCCTTTTCTTTACAGCCTCACCAACATTGTGTTTTGATTTTTAAATAATAGTTGTTCTTACTGGTGTGATGTGATATCACATTGTGGTTTAGTCTGTTGATAGTTTCTTTTGCTGTTCAGGAGCTCCTTAGTTTAAATAAGACCCACTTACTGATTTTTATTTTCATGGCAATTGCTTTTGAGGACATAGTCATAATTTCTTTGCCAAGGTCTATGTCCAGAAGGGTATTTGCTAGGTTTTTTTCCTAGGATTTTTATTGTTTGAATCTTAAATTTAAGTTCTTAGTCTATGTTGAGTTAATTTTTGTATATGGTGATAGGTAGGGTTCCAGTTCCATTTTTCTGTGTATGGTTAGCGAGTTTTCCCGGCACCATTTATTGAACAGAAATTTCTTTACTAATTGCTTATGTTTGTTAACTTTGTCAAATATCTGTTGGTTATAGATGTGGCTTTATTTTTGAGTTTTCTATTCTGTTTTCTTGGTGTATTATCTGTTTTTGTACCAGTATCATGCTATTTTGGTTACTGTAGCCTTGCAGTATGGTTTGAAGTTGGGTAATAAGAAGCCTCTGGTGTTGTTCTTTTTGCTTAGAAATGTTTTGGCTATTTAGAATCTGTTTCACTTCCCCATGACTTTAAAAATACTTTTTTTTTCTAATTCTGTGAAAAATGACATTGATAATTTGATAGGGATAGCATTGAATCTGTAGAATGCTATTGGTAGTATGGTCATTTTAATGATAATTTTTTCAATCCATGAACATGGAAATTATTTTTGTATATGTAATCTATGATTTATTTCAGCAGTGCTTTTTAGTTCTATTTGTAGAGATAGTTCACCTTCTTGGTTATATGTATTCACAGATATTTTATTTTTTGTGTGGCTATTGAAGATGGGATGATATTTCTTATTTTGCTCTCAGTTAGAATGTTATTGATGTATAGAATGCTATTGATGTTTGCATATTGATTTTATGCCCTAAAATATTATTGAAGTCATTTATCAGGTCTAGGGGTCTTTCATTAGACTTTTTAGAGTTTTCTAGGCATAGAATTATATCCTGAGTGAAAAGAAATAATACGACTTTCTCTTTTTTTTTTATTTTATTTGGATATATTTTGTTTCTTTCTCTTGCCTGATTTCTCTGGCTAGGACTTCCAGTACTATATTGAATAGGAGTGGTTAGAGGAGATATCCTTCTCTTGCTCCAGTTCCCAAGGAGAATGCCTCCAGCTTTTGTCCATGCAGTATGATATGTTGGCTGTCGGTTTTTCGCAGATGGCTCTTATAACTTTCAGGTATATTTCTTCGATGCCAAGTCTGCTAATAGTTTTTATTATTAAAATATGTTGGAATTTAACAAAAGCTTTTTCTGTGCCTATTGAGATAATCATATTGTTTTTAGTTTTAATTCGGTTTATGTCTTGAATCACATTTATTGATTTGCATATGTTGAACAATGCTTGCATCCCAGGAATAAAGCCTATGTGATTGTTTGCATTAACTTTTTGATGTGCTGCTGGATTCTGTTTACTAGCATTTTGTTGAAGATTTTGGCTTCTGTGTTCATCAGGGATATTTGCCTGAAGTTTTCGCTTTTCACTCTGTCTCTGCCAGATTTTCATGTTAGGCTGATGCTGGCTTCATGGAATGAATTAGGAAGAATCCCTTCCTTTTCAAATTATTGGAATAGTTTTGGTATGATGGGTACCAGTTCTTATTTGTATGTCTGGTAGAATTCAGCTTTGAATCCATCTGGTCTAGGGCTTTTTTGATTGATATTTTTTTTTAATTACTATTTTAATTTTGGAGCTTTATATTTGTCTATTCAGGGTTTCATGCTGTTTCTAATTCAATCTTGGGAGATTGTCAGCAGGAATGTATCCATTTCCTCTGTATATTATAATTTTTGTGCATAGAGATCTTTGTGGGATTCTCTGAGGATCTTTTGTATTACTACGGGATTAGATTTTATTTCACCTTTGTAATTTCTTATTTTATTGGATCTTCTATTTTTTTGGTTGTTATTAATCTGACTAGCAGTCTATAAATCTATGTTTTTATTTTGAAAAACCAACTCTTGGTTTCATTGATCTTTATATGTATTTTTGCATCTCAATTTCATTAAGTTCTTCTCTAATTTTATTTACTGCCTTTCTTCTGCTATATTTGGGGATGATTCACTTTTTTTTTTCTTGTTCCTTTAGGTGCAAACTTAGATTGGTAATATGAGATATATCTAAGTTTTCAATAAAGGTGTTTAGCACTATAAAGTTTACTATAAATACTTCTTTAGCTGCATCCCAGAGATACTGGTACCTTTTGTCTCTATTTTCAAAGAATTTTGATTTCTCCCTTCATTTCAATGTTCACACAAGTGTTATTCAGGAGGAAGTTATTTAATTTCCATACATTTGTGTAGTTTTGGGATATCTTCATGGTATTGATTTTTATTTTTATTGCACTGTGGTCCAAGAGTGTATTTGGTATGATTTCAATTTCTTTTATACAGACTGACTTTATGTCTGAGCATGTGGTAGATCTTAGAATATATTTCATATGCAGATGAGAAGAATCTATATTCTTAGGTTGTTAGGTGGAGTCTTTTGTAGGTGTCTATTAGCTGCAATTGATCAAGTGTTAAGGTTAAATCCAGAGTTTCTTTGTTAGTTTTCTGCCTTTGTTAGTTTCTTTGTTTTCTGATCTGTATACCACTCTCAGTGGGGTTTTGATGTCTCCTAATGTTATTTAGTCACTGTGTAAATCTTTTTCTAGATCTAGAATACTTATTTTATAATTTTCATGCTTCAGTATTGGGTGCATATATATGTAGGATAGTAAAGTCCTCTTTTTGGGTTGAACCATTTATCATTATGTAATGTCCTTCTTAATTTTTATTGGTTTAAAATCTGTTTTAGGCTGGGTGCGGTGGCTCACACCTGTAATCCCAGCACTTTGGGAGGCTGAGGCGGGCAGATCATGAGGTCAAGAGATCGAGACCATTCTGGCCAACATAGTGAAACCCCTTCTCTACTAAAATGCAAAACTTAGCTGGGTGTGGTGGCGGGCGCCTGTAATCCCAGCTACTCGGGAGGCTGAGTCAGGAGAATTGCTTGAAGCTGGGAGGCAGAGGTTGCAGTGAGCCAAGATCACACCACTGCACTCCAGCCTGGCACCTGGTGAAAGAGCGAGACTGTCTCAAATAATAATAATAATAATAATAATAATAATAATAATAAATAAATAAAATGTGTTTTATTTGATACAAGAAGAGCAACTTTTTCTATATATTTGTTTTTCCTTTGCATGGTAGATCTTACTTTATCTCTTTACTTGATGCCTGTCAGTGTCATTACAGGCGAGATGGATCTCTTGAAGACAGCAGATGGTTGAGTCTTATCCTTCTATTCAGATTTCCATGCTATGCCTTTTAAACATTGCCTTTAGTCCATTTACATTCAAGGTTACTATTAATATGTGAGATTTTGATCTTGTCATTATGTTGTTAGTAGGTGTTATGTAGACTTGATCGTGTGATTGTTTTTTGTGATTATGTATGATTTTGTGGTAGCAGGTGTCATTATTTCAGTTCCATAATTAACACTCCCTTAAGGACTTGTTGTAAAGCTAGTCTTGGTAAAAGAAATTTCCTCTGCATTTGCTTGTCTGAGAAATATTTTATTTTGTACTTACTTATGAAGCTTAGTTTAGTACAATGCAGTTTTCAGGTAGAATTTTTTTTCTTAACAATGCTGAAAATACACTCCCAATCTCCTCTGACCTGTATGTTTTCTGCTGAGAAGTCTGTTGCTGGCCTGAATGGGGTTCCCTCTACGTGACTTTACACTGTTCTCTAGCTGCCTTTAATAATTTTTCTTTTGTGTTGATCTTGGTGAATCTGATGACTGTGTGTTTTAGGGATAGTCATCTTGTGTAGTATCTAGCTGGGATTTTCTGTATTTCTTACTTTTGAGTGTGAACCTCTCTAGCAAGAATAGGAAAATTTTCACAGACTGTATCCTGAAATATATTTTCCAAGGTATTTATTCTCTCTCCTTCTCTCTGAGGAATGCCAATGTGTTGTAAATTTGGTCTCTTTGCATAATTCCAAATTACTCAGAGATTCTGTTCATATTTTAAAAATTCATTTATCTGTATTTTTGTCTAAGTTGTTTGAAGAACTGATCTTCATGCTCAGAGCTGCTTTTCTCAGCTTGGTCTACTCTGTTGTTAATACTTCAGATTGTATTATAAAATTCTTGTAGTAAATTCTTCAGCTCTGGGCATTATGTTTGGTTCTTTCCTAAAATGGCTATTTTGTATTTCAGCTATTGGATTGCTTTACTGGATTCCTTGGATTGGGTTTCAACTTTCTCACAAATCACGCTGAGATTTCTTGCCATCAAGATTCTGAATTCGATGTCAGTTATTTGAGTTTTTTCTGACTGGTGGAAAACTATTGCTGCAGAGCTATTGGACTCATTTGGAGGCATAGAGATATCTGGCTTTTTGAATTGCCACAGTTCTTGGGCTGATGTTCTTCTGGGAGGACTGGTGTTCTTTTAATTGTTGTATAAGTTGAGTATAGTCAGTTGGGCTCATCTCTGGATGTTTTAAAAGGTCCAGGGCTCTGTTTAAGGCCTTTCTTTGTGGCTAAATTTTTTTCTCTTGGTCTCACAGAGGTGTTTGTTAGCAAAGTAGTTTTGAGGTCCTGGTTTGTGCTGTGATCCAGTAGATGGTGCTTAAGAGTAATGGCTGGTAGACAGGCTGTTACCTGGCTTTGTGGCTCCTTTGATATTCCTCAATTTTGTAGCTATGCTCTGTGATGTAGTGAGGAGAGAGGTAACCCCCTCACCAGGTCCACACCTGGGCCTTAGGTTAGTCCCCTCCAATCACTGGCACTCCACCTACATTTATTTGGTTAACTGTGCCAGTCTGTGGAGCTCCCTTGGGCAGAGGTTGTGGCTGGGAGATAAGCTGCACGTTTTCTCTGCTGACCCCGTTGAGGGAGGCTCTCCATACTCCTGTGACAGTCCGTGAGCCCACATGACTCATCCCTCTTAGTGTTCTGAGAGCGTGGGTTCCATTTCTGCTCAAATTCTTGCCACAGATCTGGCTTGGTACAACCAAACTGTTCAGCATAGTCCTGGGGTGAGCTCAGGCTCTTTTTCCCTCCCCAGCTTGTAGGCAGTGGAGGCAGGGACCTAGGCAGCAATGGCAGAGTACCTGTTAGTTGACTGTGTGAGCTTTATTCCAGAGAAACACAGAGCCATGGCTAATTGGAGTGGTCACCTAGTCTTGGGGCAGTTGCACTGTTTGCTGAAGCCAGGGCCCTTGCCTAATGAAGAGTGGGGTGGTGGGGGCCCATGGGGAAGACAGTCTGGCCTCTTCTCCATAGCTCTAGGATGCTAGAGGTGTGAGCAAAGTAAATAGGCTCTTAGTTTCTTTCCAAGTCCCAGGACAGCAAGAATAGTTACTACAGTGGCAGCAGTGGCAGACGGCCTATCAGTTGCCTTTGTGATTTCCACCCCAGAGAAACAGAGCCACAGCTGATCAGAGTGATTAGCCAAAGGTAGGGTGACTATGCAGCAGGTCAAAGCCAGGAGGCTCTGCCTAGCAAAGAACAAGGGCATCAGGGTCTCGCTGGGAATACAGTTTGGCCTCCTATCTGTTGGACAGCTGTTGGGTGCTACAGGCATGCAAAAACAATCAGGCTCTTTGTTTCCTCCATAGTCTTGGGGGAGCAAGGGCAGATACTACTGCAGTCCCAGTGGCAGAGAGCCTGTTGGTTGTCTCTGGGAGCCCTACCTGATCATGTGGGGGTGAGGTGGCTGTGCTGGTGACCCAAGCCATGAGGCCCTGCCCTGGGAAGAGTAGCACAGGCTGGGGCCTGCCTGGAAAGAAGTCTGGCTGATTTTCCATATGGAAGCTGCAGCATGCTGCATGCCCATGACAGTTGTGCTTTAAGCCTATGAGGACAGTTCTTGTGCTCTTCCTTCCCTCCCCAGCCTCAGGACAGCAGGGATGGGGACTGCAGCAACAGCAATAGCAGAAGGCTTGTCAACCACCTCTGGGAGCTCTGTCCCAGAGAAATGGAGGGCTGGGACCAGCAGGAGTGCTTAAGTGGGGGTGGAGGTGGCTGCACTGAGGTCCCAGGCCATTGGGCCTTGCCTGGCAAGGTGCAGTGGAGGCGAGGACTACAGACAATCTGCCCCTCAGCACTGCGGACGTGGCTTCTATCCTAGGGATGCACAAAAGAGCTTGACCTCCCTTGTTGGCAGGGCTGTGGCAGCTGGCACAGAGGAACCCAGGGATCCAAGGCCCATGCGGTCCTATGTGGGCTTAACCAGTGGTTTTATCCAGACTAGAGATAGCTGTCTGTGTCAGTATGGAGGCTGTGGGCTCAGAAGGGATTCCCTGTGCCCAGGATTGCAAAGGTCTGTGGCAAAACTGTGGGTTGCTGGGGACTCTCACTCACCCTTTCCTTGCCCTATGCCAGTCCTGGTTGGGTGACTGTTCTGACTCGCTGTTTCCTCTTTGTTCTCCATGGATTACCATGGCTTCTTTTATGAATCCCAATGTGGCCTCCTAGAGGAGTCACTTAAAGAGCTAGTGTTTACTCGCTACTCTGTTTCCTCTCTATGAGAGCAGCTCACGCTAGATGCTTTAGTCAGCCGTCTTGGTGCTTCTGAAAGGCAGATTGCGGATGGTTGTGTGTACTGCAACTGACATCTTTCATCAAATAATAGCATTATAAATCACTGTCATGTCTTGTGGTGGTCTAGGGAAAAGGTTCCCTATATGAGTAGGAAATAATTAAAAATGTATATGCTTCATTTCCATTACATAGGGCCATAGCGAGGGTGTGGGATGGAGACTTATAGATTTCTAAACTATTCAAGTATGGTTGCTTCTTTTGACTTTATGATATTTTATTTCATTTATGTATTTATTTACTTTGGAGACAAGGTCTCTTTCTGTTTCCGAGGCTGGATGGAGTATAGTGGCATGATCATAGTTCAATGTAAACTCAAACCCCAGAGCTCAAGAGATCTTTCTGCCCCAACCTCCCAAATAGCTGAGGACTCCAGGTACATGCCATCATATGCTGATAATTATTTTATTATCGTTATTATTATTTGTGGAGATGAGGTCTTGCTGTGTCTCCCAGACTAGATTGGAGCTTGTGGCCCGAAGTGAACTTTCTGCCTTGGTCTCCCAAAGTGCTGAGATTATAGGCGTGAGCCACTGTATTTGGCCAAGTCTAGGGGATTTTATAATTAAACATAATTAAGTCTAACAACTAGCTCAGAAAATATTACTAGATAAGACTAATTAAAATAAAGTTAATCAAACATAAGTGCATTGAGCAAAGTAAAAAACTATATATTTAAAGCAACATTTTAAATATATTTATAATGTTTGGTATCTAATTTCAAAATTTCAACATTATATATCCTACCTTTTTATGTAATCGTATCTCTGGTCTTACAATAATAAAATGTAATGATTTGATATTTTTAATGCTTCTAAATCTCATAAAGGTTTCATTTATGTCATCTTAGAAGTGGAGTATTTCATTTATGTCATCTTAGTCATGGAGTATTGGTTCTAGGAACTACCTTGGATGTGAAAACCCATGGATGCTTGAGTCTCTCTAATATAAAATGGTATAATCTTTGCATATAACCTATGTGTAGCCTTCCATATACTTTAAATAATCTCTAGATTCATTATAATACCTAATATAGTGTAAACACTATGTAAATAGTTGTTATTCTATAGTTTTAGAAAATAATGATAAGAAAAATAAGTCTGTAAAGGTTTATTAGATGCAATTATTTTTAAAATAATTTCAATCCAAGGTTGATGGAATCTAAGAATACAGTACCCATGGATATGAAGAGTTGACTGTAGTTCTGTTTGAATACAAACAGTAAAATAATGAATGTATGATTTCAGATACAACCAAATGAATAATTAAAGCAGTTAACATCCATCAATTCATGTATGTTTCAAATCAGCAAGCATTTATTCACATGTAGTTATGGGTATCATCATCATGTTGTAATCTCTGTGGAGTTATGGAAATACAACATGATTTGCCCTCAAGGAGAAATCCCTTAAGAAGAAATCACTCTAGGTTGGCATTGACTGACTAATCAAATCTCTAGGATGTAATTGCTAACAATAGAATTTATATTTTTATATGAAAGGCAAGTGAAGCAATCAGAAAAGACTTATTAGAGGAGGAGAATTTTGGCTGGTTCTTAAATGTGGGAGAGAGGTTGGAGCAGGGAAATATTTGGGACTTCCTAAAGTCTTTAGCTATGAGGCTGCAAATGTATTAGGAAAAAGGATGTACTAAGGATTTTCAATTCAATGCCAAGTAGTATTTCTGCCTCATATTACAAGGTAAATTATTCCAGCCTTAAATTATATAGAATTATACAAAAGACTCTGAAGTGTAATGAATGAACTTAAAGAGCCATTTTCAAATTTCTTAAATATATAGAGCAAATTGAATAATCTTATCATTAAAGCTGGACAATTAATGAATTTTAGAAAATAAGGTGAAGTCGTGAGATAATCCTAAACAAACTGTGGAACTCAATTAACCTAATTTGATGTAGGTTACAGTACCATTGATGGGGCCCACTTGCAAGGCTAACTTCATTCTCTCATGTCTATATCAATTTGTCAATGATTTCCCTTCAGAGTGTTCTTTAAACAGTCTTGTTCCAAGGTTAGAAACTATTTTTTATCTAAGGTGAAGTGAAAGTCTTATTTACTGCGTACCCTTTTTTTGGTGAGAGCAATTACTAGCTTCAAGGATACAAAGGAAGACAGACCTTTGACTCTGAGTGAAATATTTTTAAAAATATAGTTGGAATAGTGGCTGTTCACAAACTATAAATCATTTTGTGTACTGTAATAAGCAGACTATAATATTCAATTATTTTCAGCTGGACAGGAGGCCAGTCCAAAAGCTCAAGCAAGATGTATTTGAATCTAGGGCAAGTAGAAGAGGGAGAAAAAGAGTAGAAGGGAGAGAGAAAAAAGAGAACTGCTGAGACATGAGACACTTTACTGCAAAAAGTTTTAAGTTCAGTCTCCTGTGAAAGAATCAAGCAACTGTTTCCTATAGCTGAAAATTCCCAGCCTTGGTGTAGATTTGGATGGATCTTGGTGTAGATTTCCTTACCATAGTAAATTAGGATTGAATGGAGTGGGGTATGAGCATTTCCATTGTAGATATGGCATCTAAATATTTCTACTTTTTTGTTTTTATAGAAGTTTTTTGCACCGTATGAATTTGTCCTAAGATAATTTCTTGCCCATTATTTTTAATAGTGTATTGAGATATATTATACAAATAATAAAATCTGCCTAATTTAAGTGTGCATTTTAATAATTTCAGTATATTTACAGTGTTGTGTATACATAAGTAATATCTAATTTTAGATTTCCATCATCCCCAAAAGGAATATTGTGCACGTTTTCAGTCACACTCCATTTTGTTTGTGAATTCTTCTTAATGCTCTGATCAGAAACTGGGATTATATATTAGGCACACAAGCCAGGAATGAACCACATTTTTCTTATTCCTTTTTATCACAAAGCAGTTCTCCAAGTCTCTTTCTTGAGATATTGGAAGGCAGAAGTTGTATGGCTACCATTGCAGTGAATCAGGGAAGTATATTGTTTTATTTTTCATCTGGTTATTCTTTGTGACCTATAGTAAGTCAGACTTTTCTTCTTGAGTTTTACCACTATACAGTATAAGAAAGACAAAGATAGCATACACATTCATTGATACAGAACAGGAAGAACTGAAGAGAGAAGTATGTTAGTCCCCTGATATATAAATACAAGTTTTTTACGTTCTTCCATAGATTAATGATTAACAAAATGCTCAAAGTATCCATCTCTGCCCTGTATCCAACCCATTGACCCAATCAAGGTATTTCCTCTTTTATCTGGGCTATTGATAAGCAGTCAAATTATTTTACAGTTTTAATTATCTGGGTCTGATTTTCCTAAGAGAATTTTTGCCTCAGCTGAAAGATTTTTTTTTCTTTTCCATAGCATCTGTAGAATATTAATTCACCTTTTTTTTTTTTTTTGACGTGGTTTCAGAAAACCATGAGCTTATCAAAATGTCAGTCTTTGAGATGGATACACATACTGACCTTCAGTTAGGCTCCAGGTTAAGACAACATGAGAAAATCAATGACTCATTTTCCTTCCTCTCTCATTTTTGGCTCACATTTTGATGTTTGCTGAAATAAAGAGACAACGCTAAAGGAAAACATTTCTGCTGCATATCCAATTAGGTTATCATGAGCTTAAGGAGTCATTTAATCACTATAAATATACTAAACCAGATCTGTCAATATATATCTATTCTTACTCTATACAACAATGTCTACTTCTGTGTTGGGCTCAAAGATCATTTCCCATTACATAACTTGCCACATTCTCTACCTTTCATTCCCTACACTCTTTGCAATGAGCATGACAAGGAAGGTGTTAGGTAATTGAAACTCTGATCATAGGTGTTAGGAATAGGGAACTCTGATCATGAGGGATGTTTTTCACTTTCATCACTCTTTGAAAGTGTCCAAACATACATCACCTTTCACAGAGGAAGAAAAAAATGTTGATCCCTTGTCAAAAATGTCCAGAGAGAAGCTTATTGGAATCAGTCTGTAGACCAGAACTAATTATGAAGTGCCTATCAGCTTTCGATAAAGAAAGAAATCAAGCCTTACTAGTTTTCACTCTTCTGCTATGAATTTTTTCTTGGATGCTCTAAATGCAGTTTGTTAACTCATTTCCTGTATACAAGCTAATCAACAGACATATACAATGAATGTTCAGAAGTAGAGAAATGCCAGTGAATTCTGAATGGAAATTTCTAATCAGCCATTTTCCCATAGCTAATGATGAAGCCAAAATTTTATTTACTCTTGCAACACATAGGGTATTTGACACTGCTCCTAGTTCTGACACAAAGCAAGTTGGACTTTTTTTTAAAGCTAGGCAGTCATTATGGATAACGTTTTTATGTTGCCTCTTCTTATTAACACAAAGACATCCTACTGACTTAATAGGAAAATAATATGATAATCATAGTTCTTGATGTATAATCTCTGTACAGTCTTGGAGCTAAAGCTGCCGTTTATTGACTTCTGCGTACTCCAGGTGATATTCTAAGAGCTTTAGATTTGCATATATTAACTCACCTAATGGTATGGTTTGGATTTGCCTCCCTGCCCAAATCTTATGTCTAATTGTATTCTCCAAATTTGGAGGAGGGGCCTGGTGGGAGGTGATTGGATCATGGGGGAGGAGTTTTCCTTTGCTGTTCTAGTGATCGTGAATCCTCATGAAATCTGGTTGTTTAAAACTGTGTAGCACCTCCCTCTTCATCCTCTTCCTCCTTCTCTGGTCATGTAAGCCATGCCTACTTCCCCTCCACCTTCTGCCATGCTTCTAAGTCTCCTGAGGCCTCTGCAGTCATGCTTCCTGTACAGCCTCTGGAACTTTTGAGACAGCCAGTTAGGAGGGTGTCCCTGAAGAAACTACCAGCAGCCAGGACCCTGGGATGGAAACTCGGGAACTTTGCGCCATTTGCAGCAGGGAGGAGACTGACCCCTCCTCTTTTTGTGTGGAACCTGGGATTCAAGCTGCCCATCAGGAGGCAGTTTACCGTGAACTCTGGACTTGCAGAGTGCCTGTTTCCCCCATTATTTTTCTTTTCACCCAGCAAAACCCTGCTTTACTCACCATTCAAATTGTTTGCGAGACCAAATTTTCATGGCTGTAGAACAAAGGACCCCGCCTTTAGCTGAACTAAGGAAAAGTCCTGCAACATTCTGGGCATGCAAAGTGGGGTCTTGAGAAGTGGTGAGTGAAATGAGAATTCAAAATCTCTCATTGTCATTTTTTCTCCTCAGACTTCTGAGCTTATGGGAAACCATACTCCCAACCCCTGTTGTTCCTGGGGGCTGCGAACCAACCCAGCCTTTCGATGGCCTTTTCTTTCCTTTTTTGGAGGGACTGGGGACCAATGGCTCCCCTTCACCCTCCTCTCTTTGTCAGGGCTGGGACTAGAATGCATGGCCCCAGGAGCCACAGGTGGCCACTTGGCATTTTTGCCAGGCACCCAGAGTCTCCTTCTCCCCGGGCCAGGGAGGCCAGCTTTTACTCACAGCAATTAAACTTTTCTCCCTGGTGGAAGAACCACTTGCATAAGAATAAGAGGTTCTTTCCCAGGCATTTGAAAACGGTTTCTTTTCTTCCCTTTCTCTACCCCATCAGCAGTTAACCTTGTTTTTTTTTTTTTCCTTTTGGAAGATGTTCTTACTAGTCCAGGCCCAGCAACTATCACTGTTTATTTATATTCTTTGCAAAGTTTTGGTTGTGAAAGTAAGCCTCCATCTTGTTTTACATTCTGCAGGCATGGCTTGTAACTCTGGTGGCAAGGCTTTGTTTAGCAATCCTGCCTTAGGGAATAAGTTTCTGGTTTGATATCTGTGTGTTTTCCTAGCCCTGCTGGTTAAATGACCCCACCCAGCGACTGGGTTTTCTTCTGCCTGTGTGTGTACTCTGCATGATAGCTGTAAAAACTGCTGTAATTAATTTGGCATAATTAATTTGCTGGCTTAGCAATTGGTAAGGCCTGGGGTAACCATGCCCTTAATTATGCTTGGAGTCAAAACTTGGCTCTACCTAGCACACACAAAAAAATGACTTACCAGATTTTACATTAAAGTTAAAAATTGCTAGGAGTTCACATTATAATATATAATTAAAACTGCTGGAAATAGATTTACATACAAGGTGTGTAAGAACAGTAAGATGTGGGTTGCTTGTTTAGTAAAAGATTATAAGAAGACATGGAAATGTAAATATTTGTCTGGGATTAAAGAATTGCTTTACACTAAGAAAAAGCTAACAGTTCAAACAAGTGCTTTAAACATATTAAAAAGACTTCCCAAAATAAAACTTCAGTTTCAACTTCAGTTGTCTTTCCTGATACCTGGCTTTTCGGATAGTCCAGAGGGTCCCTGGAACATCCAGAAAAGAGAGATAAACAGGATTATTTGACATGTTTAGATACATGGGTTTGCCAAACTGACATTCAATCTTCTTTACATTATATCTTAGTAAATAATATTAATATGTGTTCCAAAATTGTATGGGATTTCTAAAATTCATATAAGTATTTGCTATCAATCATAACTAAGGTTGTTATGTTAAGATAATATAAACCATGGAGATAACCAAACTTCTTTTTCAATTGTGTTCTAACTGTAACTACTTGATATTTTGTTATTCATAGGCAATTGCTGTCTTGTTTTAATCCTTTTCAACAGATAGTTTATAATAAGCTATGAAACTGTAACAGGTATTCCCAAATACAGGATTCTTATAACTTTAGGGATTGTACCATTGGAATAAAGAAAAATGTACAGGACTCATGAAGAGCTAAAATGTTCATGAATATCAAGAAAAACCAGAGTTAACTGAATATACTGAACTTAGAAAGCTGCAGCAACCTTCTTAACTTTTGCTTGGAATACTGCTGATCCATGTTTTATTTTTCAGAGTCAAAGAAACTTATTTTGAAGTATTTATGGCCTTTAATAATTGAGTAAGGTCTACTCCTGTGAACAAAATTTGGAGCATGTTTGTTTCTCTTTTCCTGGTTCCTCTAGAATTTAGAACCTATCTGTGAGTATTCTTAACTTATGTCAATATAGTTGTTTGCATCAGTGCAATAAGAATCCATTTTTTTTTGCAACAGAATGCAATTGGAAAAACTGGTCATTTTACCAAGGCTCTGAGTGGAAAATTATGCTTTATTTTAAACAATCTCAACTTGATAAAAGCCCAGTGGGGAGACTGGCCTCATACTCTCGTCTTTGCAGTCCCTGTACAGGGTTTCTGTCCTATGGTCAGTAAAGAATGTCACTTTCTAACAGGTCCAGGAGCTGCAAGTTTATCTTGGAACATTAAGAGGAGAGGCTCACCCAACTCACAGGTATTTGAGGATAAACCATGGTTGGCCTCAGCTTTTAAAGGACTTTTCTGAGATTCTTTGGAGAACAGAATTCCACAAAGCCAATCCAAAAGGCCTATGTAGAAATAATTATTCTTGCTGCACTTCATGCAAATAATCAGGCCAAGTATAAGACTAAAGTCTACTTTACAAACTACTCAGTCCTATGATGATTTATTTTTTAATAAACATGAGGACTGGAAAGAAAGAAATCATGTTTCAAAACTTATCATATATTTGTAATTCTAAACTCACTAGTTGTTTTTTAGTTTTCACCTATATTTTTGGACTAATCCTGCTTGCTCCTGTGAACCAACCAGCAATCTTCAGCTGCAGCTCAGAAAGCATAAGGGGGATGGGTAATGTAAAAATCTGGATCAATATTCTAGTTCTGAGCAATTATCCTGCAAATCCTGCCAGGTGATGAGCATAAATAGGATGCCTACGTCTCGGAGGTTTCCTTTTGGTAAAGTAAGACCAAAGGAGATAAGCAAAGCCAGGCACCATGTACCCCTATCTTAGCAAGCATATTTATAGCTATGAGTTATCTGGGTGTGTCACAATACAACCTTTTCTCTCCCTTGTTGGAGAAGGATTCAATTCCACAGCTTCACCTTAGCATTGGGCTCACTATAAGGAGTCCATGCAACCCCCGCCACCTCAAGACAAAAATATGTCTTGAGGTGGCGGGGGTTGCATGGACTCCTTATAGTATAGGCCCAAACTCAATTCCAAGCTTTGGGTCAAAGCCCTAAGAAGAATAACTGGATTTGAGGGATCCAGAGGCAAATGACAATGGAAATTAAAAGGCACAATGCAGGTGAGTGTGGCTGATTCCTATTGATGAAGCCAACCCCAGACTTCCTGTTTCATGGATAAAGGCCGCATTAGTATCCATAGCATAAATGAGGTCTAGGGAATTAAAGGCTACTGACAGAAGGGAGATGCCACGTAGACTAGAACAGATGATTCTTACTCCCAGCTCCACCTGCTTCATGGGTGCAAGATGTTTTTGCACTCATGGCTGCCTGTGCTAAGGTCAATGGGACTCAAGGATGCAAGGCAGAAAAGGGCAAAAGGATGCTATTTGTTCTCTCCCTCGTGTACCCTGGGTATCTGCTAGGAAGGGAAGGGAACCAGGGATGACTGCTCCTCTCTTTCTAGATGGGTAGCCATTCATCTTCAGTCTGTACCCCTTTTGAATGCAGCCTGAACGCCTGAGACTGTTTTAAAAAGTGTCTTTTTTTTTTCTTTCTCCTCCTCAGTCCTCTCTTCAGAGTTAGGTAATCGTGTCCCTGTACTATGGGATACTCCCCTCAGATGCATCCTCCAAACTGGGAAAGGTTAATTTCCCAATTCTTAAACTGGTTGGCTTAGGATTGGGCTCAGGGGACGGGAACTCAGAAGCCCAATATGCGGGCAAAAGGGTAAAGTTTTACCAGTCTGCCTTCTGGCCTCCTTCTCCCTGTACAAACTAGTAAAGGGACTCAGAAGTTTTGAGCTGTCCTTATCCCTCCCCGTGTTTCATTTTGATACGTGTTTTCTAATAACCTAGTTTGTCTGTTCTTGCCTTGGGGCCATCGAACTCCAAACAATCATGCAACTGAAGCCTCCGACAGTGGCTCCTTCTGCTCAGAACGGTGAGATAGGCCTCCGAGGGAGCTCTGACCACGATTTCCCCAAAACAGCGCCCCCTGTCAGCAGGAAGCAGTTACGATTGGTCATCATCCTTATTCTTACCCTTGTTCTAAGGACAGTTAGATGTACTTCTTTAGAGGGAGGAATGAGGCAGCCAGGTGGGAGGAGGTCCCTGGAGAAACTACTAGAAGCCTGCGCACTGGGGTGGAACTAGGGAAATTTGAACTATTTGCAGCAGGGAGGAGACTCGCCCCTCCTCTTACTGTGTGGAACCTGGGATTTAAGCTGTGGGCAAGAACCACTCTAGGATGAATTCTGACCTTGCAGAGTCCTTGTTCCCCATTTTTTTTCCTTTTCACCCAATAAAACCCTGCTTTATTCACCATTTAAATTCTTTGCGAGCCTAAATTTTCGTGGTTGTGTTACAAGCACCCTGCCTTTAGCTAAGCTAAGAAAAAGTCCTACAAATCTTTGAGTCAATTAAGCCTCCTTTCTTCATAAATTACTGAGCCTCAGTTAGTTCTTTATACCAATGGGAAAATAAACTAATACAGCTAGTTTTCACTAACTGAAATAGGTGATGTTATCATTCTTATTATACAAATGTTAACACTGAGGCACAGGGTTTTAAGTAACTTGACCAAAGTCAACCCAATTAGTGATGGAACTGAAATTTGAATCCATGTAGTATTGTATAACAACTGCACTTTTAACCACTACATTATACCGCCTCTTGGAATCTGGGAGCAAAATGAATTCCTTCTTTCAAGTACACAATATTTTCCATGGCAGTAACTTCCACTTCGAATTTGACATTTAATCCTCTTAAGAAATTAGCAACTAATTGAGCCAGATATTTTCCATATTTAAGTCATTCTCTTATAGGAAGTTAGACTTTAGGAGATAAATGAATAGCTTTGACAATTCAGATATATTTAATTTATACCAAAGTGATCTTGTAATGTATTAAAAAGTGTCCTTGAAGGCACTGTGGGAAATATAAGCCTATAAAATAATGCATATAGTCCTCAAGCAAAAGTCATCATGTTATGGGCTACTTTGTCAAATCCTCACAGTGTTAACTTTTTGACATGCACAAGACACTTTCCTAAGCACTATGTTAATTTAGATTAGTCATTTTGGTCATGACATGAGAAAACCTTTCTGATATCTTTGTGTTGGGAAATTTCAGAAACAGTTACAATATAATAATATTAAGGTTAGGGAGTTTAATTGGGCTGTGGGCTTTGAAGTGTTTCATTCCTATTAGTGCAGCCCATTCTAACACCAAAATTCAAGCATATCATTCATCATCTATCTCTCCACTTATCTAAGGCAGCACTTCTAATAGAAGACACATCAAGTATTTTCATTGCCTTCACTTCTTGTCTCTCTTGCCTGGATGCCTTTATCTCCAAATGTATTCTTCACAGTATCATTGCCCTTTTATTCCCAAAGTGGGTTGCATTATGTCGCTCACCTCCACAAAAACCATTATTTCTCCCTAATCTTATTTCAATCATTACGTTTTTAATGAACTAAAAATTTCTTAGACTGAATTTTAAAGTTTTTGATTATTAACTATTCTCTTAGTTGCCTATTCCATTATTTACAATTAATTGTATCACATATTGTGCCCCATCAGCTGTAGAATATTTAACATGCTTCAAACACATTGTTATATTTTTCTGTTTCTGCTGAAAAATATACTTTACTTGTATAATAAGAGAGAACAGTTAAGGTTATGGGCTTTGTGGTCAGATTGTTTTAGTTTGAATCTTAATTCTAATACTTTGCCAGTGGTGTGGCCTTGGGCAGGTAATTTCATCTTTCTGATATTTCCAGAAATCATTTTCCATAAATATAAGGTAGATAATGGTAATACCTGTCACACACGTTGTTACAAAGATTAAATGAACTAAACATATGAAATGTTTTTAAAAATTCCTGACAAATAATGAGCTCTTAACAACATCACATTTTATTCTTATTTTCACAGCCCAGAATGCTTTCTTGCTAATTTGAATTATTGATATTTCATGTTCCTGTTAAAAAAACAGCTAAAATATCACCTCCTCCATTAAGCCTTTGGAAATTTCTCTGTATGTTTTTAAATACTGCCTCGGATTTTTTTTTTTTAAACAGGCTCTTGTTCTATTACCCATGCTGGAGTGCAGTATTATGTTCATGGCTTATTGAATCCTCAGTCTCCTGGGCCCAAGCGTTCTTCTTCCCTGAGCCTCCCAAATAGCTGGATTACAGGCATGTGTCACCACACCCAGCTAATTTTTGTATTTTTTTATATTGATATTGCTATGGCGATCTTGCTATGTTGCCTGAGCTAGTCTGAAACTCCTGGCCTCATGCAATCCTTCCACCTAGCCCTCCCAAAATGCTGGGATTACAGTCATGAGCCACTGTGCCTGTCTGCCTCAGTATTTTAAGTTAATTATGTACTAGCTTCTTCCCCTTTGCTATATTGCAATCTATTTTTAGGTCCTTTACTAGAAAGTACACAGTATCTGACATGTAGTATGTGATCAATAAGTATATGTTAAATTGGGTAGAAAACTCTTGCAAGATTCCATGCTCAAGAATTGCTTTGCATGGTTATGTAATAAAGAGCCATAATACTAAAAGTAATTTTGCCCAGAGTTCTCCTACACTACTGTAGAAAAACACAGTGAAAAGGATATCATGTCATTTAACGTAGATGCATTGTCTACATTTTTTCTTCAGTTATCTGCCTAGCATGCTACAAACTGGCTGCCAATTCAAGCATATGCCATGTGGGCATACTTTTCTCATTATCCAAATTGGATCAGATATTCACATAGGTAGTATGACAATTTGTTTTGAGTCTTGCTTTCTAATATTAGTGCCTACACAATCTTAATGCATTTTGTTTGCTGTGTAATAAGCCAGAGATGGTTATGTGCGGTTTCTGTTAAATGCTTTGGGTATAGCATTTCAAATCGTTTCTCCATATCCTACCAAACAGCTAAGATACCAACATTTTATTTAAGATACTAAGTAATCTTTAGTCTCTGCTTTCCTTGAATCCAAGGGACAGTTGAAAGTAGACAGGCTTTAGAAGTTAAATAGTTTTCTAGCCACTGAAGAAATGTAGGAATGAAACGTACTCCAAAAGCATAATTCAGTTATCTTTAGGACACTTCCGTGGATCTCTGAGGCTAGAGACCCACTCCTTGGCATGGAACAGGTGAGTTTAAACAATATGCTCAGCTGAACAGTTTTTTCATAGTACTGTTACAGAACTACTTGTAATTCTGCAAATGTTCTGTATTCTCTCCTCTCTCCAGTTCTTTATGCATCATGCTCCCTCTGCCTATAAGGCCAGTTTTTCTATTATACCCACTTCCATTTTTTAATCTAACTCTTCCCATCTAAAGTCTCACTTTGACTTTGGAGATACCTTCTCTGAACCCACCAAACTCAGTTTGATGCTCCTCCTCTCTGCCCCTGTACCAGCCTGTGCTTATACCCCATGGCTCATACCACTCTTTGCCTGCTTTCCCCCAACTAAACTGCAAAGAACGGAGGTACACATCATATCGTAGGTATCTTTCTATGTCTCATGCTTTGGCATATAATTTCTAATGCTTGACTGTAATAAATGGAAGCTCAGTAAATGTGGGATAAATCAGTTTTGCTGTAAAGATACCAACATTCATATCTAGTCTTATATGCTTCCTGCCTAATCCAATAGCATATGCATGAAGATACAGCATTCAGAATATAACTGGTCCCAAACTGATGAAAGTGGATAGTGGTTAGTTCACAGTCTTTGGAGTCACACAAATATATAGATTCAAATTCCAGCTATGCTACTTAGTAGACTTTTGACCTCAGGCTGATTATGTATCCTCCCTGAGCCTCTGTTTCTACATCTGGGAAGTGTGCATCATTCACTGTACTCATATCATGAGTGGTTATAAGGATTTAATGAGATGCTACATGCAAAATGTTTCACATAGTTCCTGGTGTACAAGAAGTGCTCCATCAATATTATTATAATTAAGTTTAATTATAGAAAGCAATAGATAAAATGCTTTTAAAATGAGAAATTTGAAGAGAATGTATTCATATGAATTTTTCTTTTTTTTTTTAGAATGAAAGAGAGAAAGAAAGAGGAAGAGATTTTAGAAAAAGAGA
>PVKP010007048.1:0-79280 GCA_004027715.1 Plecturocebus donacophilus
AGGCTGGAGTGCAATGGTGCGATCTCAGCTTACTGCAACCTCCGCCTCCCAGGTTCAAGTGATTCTTCTGCCTCAGCCTCCCAAGTAGCTGGGACTACAGGCGCGTGCCAAATGCCTGTCTAATTTTTGTATTTTTAGTAGAGACGGGGTTTCACCCTGTTGGCCAGGATGGTCTCGATCTCTTGACCTCGTGATCCGCCCGCCTCGGCCTCCCAAAGTGCTGGGATTACAGGCGTGAGCCACCATGCCTGGCCAAAAATATCATTTTTAATAGCTGCAAAGCATTCTGTTGGATGGATGGACCATATTCTTTGAACTATTATTAGGTTATTTTCAATTGTTTTTACAGCTACAGGAATGCAGCCCTAGATTACTTGTACTTTCATATGTGTACACACCTCTGATTATGTCCTGAAGGTAAAATCCTGACATGGACTGGCTACTGAGATTTTGCTTCTACCCTTAGGAAGGACTCAAAGCTTCCTTTTCAGGGCCCCTTGGGAATGAGGAGGAGAAGGGGTGAAGACAGTAGAACAGATTGAAAATCATTCTCAGGACATGGTGCTAAAAGATGAGGCTATCAGTGGTGGCAGGTTGGAAACACTAGTGTCCACATGGGCGCCTCTCTCTCTAGCTTCCCACTTTTGGGAATTCTGTTCTCTAGACTCCTTACCTGCCATCTTAGAAACCTGTCTCAAATGACTGTAGCAAAAGGGAGAGTCAATTGAAAGAATCCTGGAATATCTTCTGTAAACAAAAGAAGGGTATTTGACCAAACTACGGGAAGGGCAGGGAAGCAGCTGGCCCTGGACCAACCAAACAATCCCCAAGGAGGGCAGGTTCTGGAAGAATATGAAACGTCCACTTTGACCTCAAGGAGCTGCGGCAGCAGAGTGCTCTCAGAAAAAGGAGATACTAGTTCCTGGAGAAAGGGAAGGGTCATGGCCTTTTGGGTCCTTTTTTCTAAGAAACTGATGTGGCAATATGGGTCTGGGGCTGCCTCCCACTCGGGGCACTACCTGCTTATGCTGTGGAAATGTCTAGAAGTCAGAGCCTTCATTCTGGTTTGCTCGAGGCCTTAGGGAGGAACATTTTTCTTTTGGGTTGTCTCTCTCTGTTTCTTCCTGTTGTCAGGGTGATGAGTCCTCTAGGACAAAAAGACTCAAGAATGGACCTTAGGACAAGGGTGAAGATTCAAGTATGGACCTTGGGGACAAGAGCAAAGGCAGCCAGTAGAGGAACTAAGCCTCCACTCAAAGGTATACAATTAACACTGTGGGCTTCCATAAAGTGTAGCCCAGCTCAACAACCTGAAGCTTTCACACAGAGATGTGGGGCCAAGATGAGTCAATAACAAATACTGTGCTTTTCCTAGAGTGTCCCCAATGCATATCTTCCTCCTGTACCTGTGGTAGCAGAAGGCTGGGAACCCTGGCCAAATATCTGTCCAACTCTTCATCACTATCCAGAAAGGAAGAACATGTTTAGGGCTTTTGAGACACATTGCCAAATTACTCTGTTAAAAATGGTATATTCTGGTATTAAGTGAGAGAGTCCAAACCAGGGGGCTCTTGTCAATCCTGGGCATGTCATCCTCTCAATCAGCTTTAAATAGCAGACCAGTATTCTGCATAGGATAGAGTCCTCCTGAGAATCAGTTGATCAGATATGACAGTCACAATCATACCAATGATATTTGACAAAATATCATATTGCTTTCTTCAATATAATGTTCTTATACTATTTTTAAAAACAGCTCCTTCCTTTTTGTAAGTTAAAAAAGTTGCTAGGGGAATGGAGTACTTTCAAATGGTGTTGAATTCAGAAGAGCTTCATTGGGAAATTTTGTTTTGCTGTGCTTTTTGTTGCCACTGAAGTTTCCTTCTTGAGCACAGGCATTAGCATTCAGGTTGTAGGCTTTCTGCTTTCCCAGGGGTTGGTATTTTTTTGAAGACTGGCCAAACATGGATGAATACCTCATCGCAATGGCTAACTACCATGACTTCTCTGAGCAACAGCATGCTGTAATTGGCAGTAGGCCAGGAGAGCATGTGACAGGCTCACAGTAGCCACAGACTGGTATTAACTGAAACGTCAAACTCTGTTTGGTTGTTGTATAGTTGCATGATTGAATAAAAGAATGTGAGAGCTCTAAGGACCCTTGAGACCATAGATTTCAACCCTTTCCACCAGACCTACCCACCTTACAAATTAAGGAACTGAGACCCAGGGAGAGGAAAATGCTTGTCCATGGTTGTACATGCAAAATAATCAGAATCAATAAAAAGGTGAGGCCAGATGCGGTGGCTCTCACTTGTAATCCCAGCACTTTGGGAAGACGAAGTGGGTGGATCATCTGAGGTCAGGAATTTGAGACCAGACCCGTCAACATGGTGAAACCTCATCTCTACTGAAAATACAAAAATCAGCTGGGTGTGGTGGTGGGCACCTGTAATCCCAGCTTCTTGGGAGGCTGAGGCAGGAGAATCGCTTGAACCCAGGAGGTGGAGGTTGCCGTGAGCCAAGATTGCACCACTGCACTCCAGCCTGGGCAACAGAATGAGACTCTGTCTCAAATAAAGAATAGGTGGGGCACAGTGGCTCACACCTATAATCCCAGCACTTTGAGAGGCCGAGGCCAGCGGATCACCTGAGTTCAGGTGTTCGAGACCAGCCTGGCCAACATGGCAAAACCCATCTCTACTAAAAGTACAAAAATTAGCTGGGCGTGGTGCCGCACGCCTGTAATCCCAGCTGCTCAGGAGGCTGAGGAAGGAGAATTGCTTGAACGCGGGAGGCGGAGGTTGCAGTGAGCCAAGATTTCACCATTGCACTCCAGCCTGGGCAACAAGAGCAAGACTCCATCTAAAAAAAAAAAAAAAAAAAAAGTTGAAATTTTTACAGTGTTTAAAAACAAGAACCATCAACCTAGGATCCTGTACCCAGTGAAACTATCCTTCCAAAGAGAAGGAGAGGCTTCCAATTTTCAGTCTGGCATGTAAGGAGCGTGGAAGTCGTCACTTCATCCTGACAGCAAGTAAAAATCTAAAGACACTGAAAAAATAACTTGTCCTAGATCTGTCAGGGAGGTGAGTCATAGGACAAACTACTGGCCCCCAAATTAGAGACAGACAGGCAGATAACGAGAATCCAAACTTACTGGAGCAGAAACACACAAGCAAAAACCTCTGAGAGCCAGTGTCACTGCAGGAAAAACCTGCTGGAGGCTTGGCAATGACATCTGAGAGTTAAGAACCTCAGGGGCCCAGTCATAGGTAAAACACTTTTACGAGTTTACCTTCTGGAGCTCCATCAGGTTCTCAGAGTGAAGATTGAGAGAAAATCCCTTTATGTTCCTGGAGGAAGAAGGGAAAAGAAACCATTTTGAAATACACCAGAGCATTCTGGTCTCTCTTAACAATACCTTCCCCAAAGGAAACTATTTTACCAGGGTCTACCCTATTGGGGTTTAAGCAGAGCTGACCCAGGGAAGGGAAATATCCAACTTCAGTTCATTTCCATTCTGTCTCAGGTAAGGGGTGGAGGGGAAACTGAGGAGCCCTTATAAAGTTCTCACCCCTGAGGCACAGGCTCCCTGAAAGACTGACCCAGTCATAGGACTAAAGAATGCTACCCCCACATCTTACACCACACCACACCACTAAAGGCCTGTCTACCCAGTGCATCATGCCTGCCTTTCAACAAAAAATGACAAGGCAAAAAACACTGTTCAAAGAGACAGAGTAAGCATCAAAACCGGACTCAGATATGACAAAAATGTTGAAATTACCATACCAACATTTTTGCACCAGGAACATGATCAGACCAGGAATTTAGAACATTATGAGGTCAGGAATTTGAAACAACTATGGTGAATATGCTAAGAGCTCTAATGGAATAAGTAAACGACATGCAAGTCCGGATGGGTGTTGTAAGGAGAGAGGTGAAAAACCTAAGAAAGAATAAAAAAGTCCATGCTAGAGCTCAAGAACACTGCAACAGAAATGAGGAAAGTCTTTGATGGGCTTGGCATGGCTGAAGAAAGAACCTCTGAGCTTGAGGATTCTGTCCATGGAAACACCTAAAACGGAAAAGCAAAAAGAAAAAGGACTGCAAAACCAAAGACAAAAACCCAGGACAGAGGAGCAGGACAACTACAAAATGTACAATAGACGTTTAATGGGAATACCAGAAGAAAAGGAAAGGAAGAAAGGAATAAAAGAAATATTTAAAACAATAGTAACTGTGGCCAGGCGTGGTGGCTCACGCCTGTAATCCCAGCACTTTAGGAGGCCAAAGTGGACGGATCACTTGAGGTCAGGAGTTCAAGGCCAGCCTGACCAGCATGGCAAAACCCCATCTCTACTAAAAATACAAAAACAATTAGCTGGCATGGTGATGCACACCTGCAATTTGAGCTACTTGGGTGGCTGAGGCACGAGAGAGAATCACTTGAACCCAGGAGGCGGAGGTTGCAGTGAGCCGAGATCATGCCATTGCACTCCAGCCTGGGTAACAGAGTGAGACACTGTCTAGAAAAACAAAACAAAAACAAAAACAAACAAAAGATAGTGACGTAAATGAACATTTCACTCAAATTAATATCAGACACCAAACCACCGATCCAGGAAGCTCAGAGAACATCAAACAAGATAAATGCCAAGAAACCCCCACATTTAGCATATTATATCCAAACTGTAGAAAATAAAACATAAAGAAAAAATCTTGAAAGAAGCCAGAGGAGAAAACGCCTTAGTACACGGAAGGAACAAAGATAAGAATTACATCTGACTTCTCTTTAGACACCATGCAATCGTCTAGATGCGGTGGCTCATGCCTGTAATCCCAGCACTTTGGGAGGCTGAGGTGGGAGGATCACTTGAGGCAAGGAGTTTGAGACCACCCTAGCCAACACGGTGAGACCCCATCTCTACAAAAAATTTAAAAATTAGCTGACCGTGGTGGTGCACACCTGTAGTCCCCGCTAATCTGGAAGCTGAGGTGAAAGGATTGCTTAAGCTCAAGAGTTCAAGGCTGCAGTGAGCTATGATGGTGCCACTGCACTCCAGCTTGGGTGACAGAGTGAGACCCTGTTCTAAAAAATAATTTTTTTAAAAAAAGAAAAGAAATTATGCAATTAAGAAGAGAACGGCATGAAACAGTATTGAGTTGAGGCGGTTGGTTGGGGTGGGTGGGGGAGTCCCAACACCAACCTACAAGTCAGTAATGTGAAATTATCCTTCGAAAGTGAAAGAGTAAAAAAGACTTTTTCAGACAAACACAAATTCAGGGAGTTTGTCACCAGCAGACCTGCCTTGCAAGAAATGTCAAAAGAAGTTCTTCTGAGAGAGGAAATTGTGGGTAAGTGTGATATTATGATAGATATATATTGGTCTTCTTCCACAGTTCCTGGAGCATAACTCCCATAACCTTTGTTAGTCTTTTGTTATGATGTTGGGACACTTTAGGTTTCTGAAGCAGGCCTCAGGAAACAGAATCTCTCTCTCTGACCTTTTCCTGCCCTCTCTTCATCTGCCAGAGGGGGTCCTGACTCCTACCCTGGAGGAAGGAATGCTGCACAGATAGACCAAAAGAATCTGAACAGACAGGCCTGGCTGAGTTTCCCCGCTCAGTCTGTTCCTATGAGATCCTTCCCTTTTGGTCCAATCGCATTTCGACACGGTGCTCAATCATGCCTTTCCAGTGAAGTCTCCATAAAAGGCCCAAGAGAAGCTGTGTGCCTTGGCATACACCTGGGATCCCAGCTACTTGGGAGCTCTGGTAGCTGAGGCAGTAGTTCAAGACCAGCCTGGGAAATATGGCATGACCTCCTCTCTAAAAAAAAAGCAAAAACAAAACCAAAGCAAAATGCCCAAGAGGACAGGATTTGGGGAGCTTCCTGGTAGCTGAAGACCTGGAGATTCATTGAGGGTAGTGGGCCTGGGGAGGGTGTGGAGGCTCCATGCTCCTTTTTCCATCCCTCACCCTATGCATCTCTTCATCTGTAATACCCTTTATAATCAGCTGGTGTCCGGCAGGGATGGGGGCCAGCCTTGGGGACGAAGCCCTCAACCTGTGGGATCTGATGCTATCTCCAGGTAGTTAGTATCAGAGTTGAATTGGAGGCCACCTAGTGGATGTCCATTGCAGACTCGATTGCTTGCTTGGTGGTGGAGAGAAACACTTCTCATATGTGGTCACAGAAGTCTTCTGTGTTGATGACTGCTACTGTTGAGTGAGAGAATAGGAAAAGCATGCGGAGTGTTAAAAAACACACACATGGGCCAAGCGCAGTGGCTCAAGCCTATGGTACTGGCACTTTGGGAGGCTGAGGTGGGTAGATCACGAGGTCAGGAGTTCAAGACCAGCCTGGCCAACAGAGTGAAATCCCGTCTCTACTAAAAATATAAAAATTAGCTGGGCGTGGTGGTGGGCGCCTATAGTTCCAGCTACTTGGGAGGCTGAGTCAGGAGAATGGCTTGAGCCTGGGAGGTGAAGGTTGCAGTGAGGCAAGATCAGGCCACTGCACTCTAGCCTGGGTGACACAGTGAGACTCTGTCTCTAAACACACACACACACACACACACACACACACACACACACACACACACTCACTCACTCACTCATTCACAGTAAGGCATGCAGCTCCACATGAAGAAAAGAAGAGCATTAGAGGAGGAATAAGTAAATGAAAATTTCCCATCTCTGCAGTAAAACACCCAAACAAAACAAAGAAATCCCTGAAACATCTGCTTCTGACTGAGTGTCTGCAGTTGGAAGAGGGAAAAGAAAGATGACTCAGAGTCTTTTGGGGAAAGACATTGCCCTGAAGGAAAGAGAAGGAGGGAGCCCCTGAGGTTAAAGGCAGGGGCTTAGCGACTTGGTCAAGCCTGGACTGTCTGCTGGGGGGGTCACTTCCACTTTAGAGAGGGGCCTGGACACCCTTGCTGTGGGTGGGGAGAGGGTTAGAGGAGGGCAAAACCTGCTTGCGGAGGTCTGATGAGAAAAAGCCCATGAAATGGCATCTCATCTGTCCACAAGCCCAGTATGGATCTCAGGGAGGAGCTGGCATGTGGCTCATGCCTGTAATTCCAGCACTTTGGGAGAAGGAGACAAGAGGACCGCTTGAGGCAAAGGAGTCTGAGACCAGCCTGGACAACGTAGCGAGCTCCCCTCTCTACAGAATTTTTTAAAAAACAATAGGTCTAGGGTGGTAGTGCGCACTTTTAGTGACAGAGACTCAGCAGGCTGTGGCAAGAGGCTCACTTGAGCTCACATTTTGAGGTTGCAGTGAGCTATGATCATGCCACTGCACTCTAGGCTGGGTGACAGAGTGAGACCTTATCTCTAAAAAATTTAAAATTAAAAGACAGGTCTCAGGGAGGCAGTCTCACTCTAACTGGAAGAAAGGGAAAAGCGAGAGAGGCGATGAACAAGAGAGCAGCGAGTCCATGGTGGTCAGCAGTGGCTGCTCGGGGGGGCCATGGGGCTGGGGGAGCAGAAGGCCTGCACATGGGATCTTTCTCATGGCTTCGCTGGGAAGCTGTGGGTGGGCTCCCCAGTTGGGATTTGCTTTTCAGGGACTTTTCTCTATCAGTTTGCACTTCTGTCCAGGTCAGAGACTACACGGTTTTCAATCTTTAGCTTGTGTTGGAATTACCTGCAGGGCTTGTGAAAATACTGATGCTTGAGTTTCTGGTTCAGTAGCTCTGGGGTGGGGCCTGAGGGTGTGTTGTTCTAACCAGTCTCTGGGGGCTTTTGCTGCTACTTGTCAAGGACTACATTTTGAGACCCATTGAATGGGAAGACAATTTGATTTTATGTGATGCCATGGTAGGCATGTGTAGCATCTCATGTAACACTCACCACAGCTCTGCTGGAGAGGTGCTGGACAGTTTGTGAAACTCTGTTATGGGTTGAATTGTGTCCACCAAAGTATGTTGATGTTCTAACCCCTCGGACCTCAGAATGTGACCTTATTTGGAACTAGGGTAGTTCTAGGTGTAATTAATTAAGATGAGGTCCTATTAGAGTAAGGTAATCTGATATGACTGGTGTCCTTATAACAAGATACAGACACACAGAGAGTGGAGAATGCCATGTGAGGACAAAGACAGGGAGAAGACAACCATGTGATGATGCAGGCGGAAATTTGAGTGATGTACCCACAGACATGGAATGCCCAGGACTACCAGCCACCAGCAGAAGCCAGGAGAGAAGGGAGGATTCTCCCCTGCAAGTTTCAGAGACAGCATGGCTCTGCTGTGATGTGGCCTTCTAGCCTCCACAACTGTGAGACAGTAAATGCGTATTGTTTTAAGCCACCCAGTTTGTGTTATTTTATTACAGCAGCCACAGGAAACTAACACACCCTCAAAGCCAAAGTGGCCTTAGGCTGTTCTCTCCAGGTGATTTTGAGTGCTGTGACTGAAACTGGCAGGACCTAGAAGCCCTTCCTAAGTCAAAGAGCGCTGTGGACATGAGGTGACTTGGTGCAGAAACATAGCCCAGATAGTGACAACCAGTCCAGTCAGCTCCTTTGACTGTGTATGAGTGATAAGGAGATAACAAGATACATCAGAAGGAGCAAGCAGGTGGCCTCCTGCAAAGCCATTCCAGCTACGGTCATCTCCTTAATGAAGAGGGGGCTTGCCCCAGGTCTCCAGGAAGCAGTTGTGAAATTACCCTGTTCTTCCTAATACTTAATTTCTCTACCTCACCTGAGCGATCATTTGTGTGACTCTCTTCTTTGCAATCTGTAAGGACCTAAACAAATAAGAATTCTAAATTAAAAATTACTATCTTCATTTCTCAGTTGCACAAACTAGGGCTCAGAATGGTTAGGTCACTTATCCAGGGTCATCTGGCTAACAAACTGCAGAGATCAGTCCTGAACCCCTGGCTTCTATCTTACCATTGTATTCAAGTTATCTCTCAGGGAAAAAGCCCACGTGGAGTCTCTTAGGGTGAGGTGAGTCTACCATGAGCACCCCACATTCACACCTGCCGAATGCACAATGGCCACACCATGGGCTTGGGCCGGGGCCAGTAGGCAGTTTCCTCAACAAGCTACTAATAAGAAGGTGGCTGCTCCCTGTCTGTCTTTGGGGCCCAGAGCTTGCCTCATTCTTTCTCATGTACGTCTGCATCATTCATTCAATAAACACTTAATAAATACCTCCCATGCTTCCCAGCCCTTGAGTGTTAAGGGTTCATATAGTTCTTTAATTTGAGGAGTTCTCCTTCTCACCCTTAACCACTAACTCAGTATCCCCCTCTGTAAGCAACCAATATGATTTTTACTATAGAGGAATTCATACAGGAAAGAGATTTATGACTAAGGTTGTCCATGTATTGTCTGAAGAGGGCCTGCCTTCAAAAACACGTGTTCACATGATGTAGAACATTAGAGGTTTAGAGAGGGCAATAGTGACTCTACATGCTTTGGTGACTACTGAATCCGGTCCTTGGCATACCATAGGTGCTCAAGAAATCTAATGGGCTAGTTGAAAGGATCTGGGCAATGCCTCTGTTAGAAATTGTTTATCACCAGGACCAGTTATAAATCTGTGTCTTTATTTATTTATTTTTATTCATTCAAGAAATATCTGACTCCCTACTGTGTGCCAGCAACTGATAATGGAAAGGTGAATGAGTCAGTCCCTGATCCTGAGAACATTAAGGAATAATCAACACAGAGGGTCCCTGGAACCAATGTTGCTAAATAAGTAACTGACCCTTGGGAAGAGTAACCACACTTGAAAGGTGTCTTATGCTGGACTGTGTTTAGTTCCTGGGAAGTGTCCTGCTTGGGGAGGCACCATGTGTAGGAATGGGAGTTGGGCCATTTGCCAGTTACTACCTATGTGATCCTGACTAAGTTATCTAAACTTATAAGCCTCAGTCTCCTCCTCTGTAAAAGGGATGTAATAATCACACCTACCTGACAGTGCTGACAGTGAGGATTTGAGAAGGAAACTAAATAATTCATGTTAATAATCACTTTGCTCAGTTTCTGGCACTCAATAAGAATACATACATTTAGTAGATAGTTATGGGCTGAATTCCTTGTGAAAAGGGATTATATTTTAGTTTCTTTGTTGAGTACTTCGAGGAATAGGCCAATCAACCACACAAGAAGTAGGCTCTATAATGACTCTTCATAACGATGTGGCCCAAAGAGTGTTTCTTGGAGCACCAACGCCAACAAGCTCTTCCTCATAGTAAAATCGAGAAACTCTGCTGGCAATGCAATTGCCTTCTCTTGAAGATTCATAATGTATATCAGGAGATTAAGGATGTCAGAAGAGTTGCAATGAAAAAACCTGTTTAACTTTATTTAGTTCCGTGTTTTCCAATCTCACTGGACCAATAATATATCCTGGAGAAAACCAAACTCCTGAAGTTTAAACTTGGAAGGAGATTCTGGGCGGAGATGCGGTTGATGCCAGAGCTCCTGCCTCTCCTGAGGGTTTCTCCTTCCCTTTAGAGTTCTCACTTTACTGTCTGCTGTTGCCATCTATTGACTTCTGGGGTTGTTCTGATGCCTCATTAAAATTCACAGTAGAGCGGATGCTGGCTGAAATATTACAAAGACTGCTAAACACCAGAGGGACTTCCAGAAAAATACAAAGAAACACCAAGAAACACATCAGGCTGGGCCTGGTGGCTCATGCCCATAATCCCAACACTTTGGGAGACCAAGGTGGGCAGATTACTTGGGGTCAGGAATTTGAGACCAGCCTGGGCAACATGGTGAAACCTGATCTCTACTAAAAATACAAAAATTAGGCGGGTGTGGTGGCATACTCCAGCCTGGGAAGAGCAACAGAGTGAGACCCCATCTCAAAAAAAAAAGAAAGAAAGAAACACATCAAAGCCTAATGGGATTGCACCCCCACCCCATAGCCAGCTACTGGCAGGCACTGTACCCTTGAGACCCTGCCTTCTTTCCATCCCTAAAGGGCTGGTTGACCTATGATCAACCCAATCCCAATCCCCAATGCCAGCAGCCCCAAAGGAACCTGTCCCTTGATGACCTCCCACATTGGTCTGGGTCTCTTAAAGAGCCACCACTGGCTCTTTAAGACATCAAGCCTGGGCCCGTGAAGCTTCTCTTATTAACTGACAAGCAGACACTGGGCTGGATCAATTAAATGAGCTCAGGGATGACTCACTGGAAGGAAATGCAGAGAAAAGGAACCAGATAATCTGACTCACATGGTCAGCCTCTCTAGATTCTAGCTTATTTACCTGCAGTATGTCAGAGATGATAGATTTATCCAACCTCTGACTATAATTCTAAAGAAATATCATAGCTCAAATCTCCCTGTCAAATAAATCAGTTCTACTGGATTATTTTTTAATGTAACAAGATAAAAATGCTATGTGGAACTTTGTTTTGTTGTTGTTGTTTTTGTTTTGTTTGTTTTTGTTTAAGAGATGGCATATCACTGTGTCTCTCAAGCTGGAGTACAGTGGTGCGATCTTGACTCACTGCAATCTCTGCCTCCTGGGTTCCAGCAGTTCTCCCACCTCAGCCTCCCAAGTACCTGGGATTACAGGTGCCTGCCACTATACCCAGCTAATTTTTTTTATTTTTAGTAAAGACAGCGTTTCACCATGTTGGCCAGGCTGGTCTCAAACTCCTGGACTCAAGTGATCCTCCAACCTCGGCCTTCCAGAGTGCTGGGATTACAGGCATAAGCCACTGCACCCAGCCCCTATTCCTTCTTAAGGCCTGGTTTGCTCACAATTTTCTATAGTTTTGGGGACACCATCATAACTGCCCATTAATTTCCCTTATTTCTTTAAGTAGCTGGAGTTTCTATTGCTCACAACCAAAGAACCTGGACTTACACAAGGGTTCACTCCATGCCAGATACACAAGGCCTCACCCTCCCTGAGAGAAATAATTATTAGGTTTCCATTTTGCAGATAAAGAGACTGATGCTGACAGTCTTACACACATAGCCAGTCAACGCCGGAGCAAGCATTTAAATCAAAATCAGAACTCAGAGTGCAGATTGTCCCTTCATATGACCAATCCAAAGCCCTGCCATTCAGGTATAAGCTGCTGCTTCTAGATCTCACATTGGTACAATTTACAGTTGATACAATGTTTTTACACACAATAACACAGGCCACCCGAAAGGTAGATATCTTCATGACACAGGAAAATAGATTTACTACAAATCTGGTCAGCCCACTTTTTTCCCTGCTTAAAACCTTTCTGTGACTCAACACAGCCTGCAAGATCAGTCCAAAGACTCAGTGTGGTGTTCTAGGCCCTGTGGGGCCCAGGACTAGGGCCTCAGGCCTGCCATTCCCTTTCTTGCACTTGGAGCTCCAGCCGTATGGAACGACTCACAGTTCCCCCAAGCCCACCAGGCTGTTCTGGGGCCTGGATCCCTAACCCACTGGGATGTCACCTTCCCGTCCTCACCCCAAGTTATGGTTGGTGAGGACCACTGGAGTGGCCTTCATCTCATGCCTGTGACAGTGACCCCTACTTACATTCCCATCTTCCTCTCAAGCCTTTCCTGTGCCTCCTACCCCCAAGTAGAATCAATACCCCCATTGTACCCTAGACAAGAATCTGGGGTGACTCCAGCATGATCGGATATTGTAGTGAGCCCTGGTGTTGACTCCTCAATATCTTTCTACCCCAAAGGTCATTCTAATCCGATCCTGTAATCTCAACCTTCTTGACTGTGACTAGTCACTGATGGCCCTGGGATTTCCTGCGTTTCTGATGTATTGGTGCTCTTCTCTGCTCACCTGAGTAGCCTTGGGAACTGGGCCATGTTGTCAAGACTTGAGCCAGCCCTGGGCCCGTGTTCACCTGGAACCACTTTCCTAATGGAGCCAGGGAACAGATGGAGCCACACTGGAGGCCAGCAGGCCACAGCTCTTGCTCTCTGAGGGAGGAGGGCGCTCCTGTGGTCCTCCAGTTCCCCCACCCTCCCGGCTGCTGGGGCTCCCCCTTTCGGCCCCTGCCTAGTTATGCTTCGATTCTGTTCCCTTCTCTACCTAGCCACTATCCCCTCACCATCAGAATGTCTCTGTCCTGGGTCTTTTTATGTCACAGGAAGTCACTTGTTGGCTAATTAATGCTTAGCCATGGCCACGAGTTCACAGGCTCACCCCAAGAGTGGTTATCCACTCTGGGCTGTTTGCACATTATCAGGGAATTCTCCCAAGCATTAGCCTTTCTCAATGAACACTTGCCAGGCACTGCACTAGATGAGTTGACATATGTTGTCTCATTTAATTCTTACAGCAATTCTGTAATTATTCTCTATTCTCATGTTGCAGATGAGGATGCTGGAGATCAGAGAGGTTAAGTAACTTGCTCAGGGTCACACAGACAATAATGAGAGCTGGGATTCAAAGCGCCCGTGAGGTGTAGGGAGGGAGGAGTTGGTGGTACTGGGATGTGGTCTTGCCTTCTCTGCCTTCTGAAGAGCCAGTTCTGTTTGTTTAGCTCCTCCTACAAAAGGGCAACAGGACTTTCTGGGATTTTCAGGCATAACCCTGAAGTTCAGGTAGAAGTTGCTTTCCCCAAATCTATTGACTCCTGGGGCTTGTAGCCTTACCAAAAGGGAACAGTGGAGGCATGACTAGCAGGGGTCGAAAGGGGAAACCGGAGAAGCTGGGCATCAACCCCCATTTATAGCAATGCCCCGCGGGATGTGTGACAGAGCAAAAGCCCGCAGTATTGTGGGGAGCACTGAAGAGGGTCTAAGCCCCACGCAGGATAAGTAAAGAGGATTCTGGCTCCTGAGCATTGTACGCAGCAGGGTTTTGCAGAGACCGAAGAGGCATCTCTAGCCCCTTCATGAGGTGGGTCTGCGGTGCCAGGATACCAAGCCCACTAGGTGGCAGCAGAGAGCCAGTCAGTGGCCGACGAGGTCTAACTGGTGCAAATCCTAACCCTGGGGCTGGCACGGGGGCCGGAGCAGGGGCCGGATCTGAGCTGCCTCATAGTAAAAGTCCACACTATTGTTGTGTGGCATATTCTGTGCCAGGTGCTGCACCAAGCACTTCCAACAGGATCTCCTTTAACACTCACCATGAACCTATGAAGTGGATGCTACTATTATCCCTCTCATTTCAGATGCATGCACTGGGGCTTTCCAGAGGTTTGCAATTTGCCCAAGGTCGCACACACTGAAGAGATGAAGTGCAGGTGATTTGGACTCTGGAGCTCCTGCTGTCAGCTTGGGGCTATATTGCCAGGGGAGAAAAGGAAGACACTTGGAAGTGTTGAAGGTGAAGGCAGGTAGGGCCTGGCTTGGGCTGGCTCTTGCGTGGACTCTGAGGCCTGCGATCAGAATCAGCTCTGAGGTCAATTATTAGGTGAGTGCAAAAGTAACTGTGGTTTTTGCACTGTGGGACTTTGCTATCTGATATTAGAATACATTTTTTTTGACACAGTCTCCCTCTGTCACCCAGGCTGGAGTGCAGTGGTGTGATCTTGGCTCACTGCAACCTCCAACTCCTGGTTCAAGCAATTCTGTGTCTCAGCCTCCCTAGTAGCTGGGATTACAGGAGCCCACCACCACACCTGGCTAATTTTTCTATTTTTGGTAGAGATGGGATTTCACCTAGAATACATTCTTAAATAAATGTGGTTATGTTATACATCATTTTAATGGGCATTTCTCACTTTATGTTTTTTTTGCTAATGACATTACTTGCTATTTATTTTATGTTTATTTTAGACTATGGAAATTATGTTAGACAAAAAGCAAATTCGAGCAATTTTCTTATTCGATTTTCAAAATGGGTCATAAAGCAGAAGAGACAACTTACAATATCAACAATGCATTTTGCCTAGGAACTGCTAATGAATGTACAGTGCAGTTGTGGTTCAAGAAGTTTAGCAAAGGAGACAAGAGCCTTGAAGATGAGGAGTGTAGTGACTGGCCATTGGGAGTTGACAACAACCAATTGAGAATAATCGTCAAAGCTGATCCTCTTTCAACTCTGAGCAGTTGTGGAAGAACTCAAGGATGATCATTTTACAGTCGTTCAGCATTTGAAGCAAATTGGAAAGGTGAAAAAGTTCACTTAGTGGGTGCTTCATGAGCTAAGCGAAAATTTTAAAAATGGTCTTTTTGAAGTGTTGTCTTCTCTTACTCTACACAACAACAACAAACCATTTCCCAATCGATTTGTGATGTGCAATGAAAAGTAGATTTTATATGACAACCAGTTGGACCGAAAAGAAGTTCCAAAGTACTTTCCACAGCCAAACTTGCAACAGAAAAAGGTCACGGTCACTGTTTGTGGTCTGCTGCCGGTCTGATCCACTACAGCTTTCTGAATCTTGGTGAAACCACTACATCTCAGAAGTATGCTCAGCAAATCAATGGGTTGCACTGAAAAGTGCAACACCTGCAGCCAGCATTGGGCAACAGAAAAAGCCCAAATCTCCATGACAACCCCTGACCACATGTCACACAACCAACGCTTCAAAAGTTGAACAAATTGGGCTACAAACTTTTGCCTCATCCACCATATTCACCTGACCTCTTATCAACCAACTACAACTTCTTCAAGCATCTCAACAACTTTTTGCAGGGAAAACACTTCCACAACCAGATGCAGAGAATGAACACAAAATTTCATGAATTTGTATGCTACAGGAGTAAGCAAACCTATTTCTCGTTGGCAAAAAAAAGTCTTGATTTTAATTGTTTCTATTTTGACTAATAAAGATGTGTTTGAGCCTAGTTATAATGATTTAAAAATTCAAGGTCTGAAACTGCACTTACTTTTGCACCAACCTAATAATAGATGTCTAAGTAGGTCATATTCCACCGGCAAAGAGAAAATTTTGTCTATCTCTTGCAGATGCATGGAAACCCACCATCTCCAGTGGACAGTTAACTCCAAGGGCATCACAGAGAACTCATGGAGCTCAGCTGAGGAGGTTTCAGGGATTTTCTATTTCCTTGAGAGTCTGGGACAAGATGATCTCCAGATCTGCGCCTAAAGACTCTTCAACCCTTTGAGATGAGAAGAGGGAGGGAATAGGGAACCCAGTTTAGTTTGGATTTCAGACCCTTTTGTAGTTCATAAGAGTGATGATTGGGGTTTCATGTTCATGTGTGAGATGTGCCTCCCTCAAACCCTGTTACAATGACATTGGCGCTTTACTCATCTGACATGAGAAAAACAAATGTGGATTTCAGATAAACAAAACACAACTTTTTTAGTGTATGTCCCATAGAATATGTGGATATATTTAACTAAAAATATTGTATGGAACATAGTTGTATTAAAAAACTGTTCATTGTTTAATCTGAAGTTCAAATTTAACTGGGCATTCCATATTTTATGTGATGTGGCAATTTTATGGAGGAGGGACCAACACTGAAAATAAATGACTGCCCTTAGATAGAGCTTTGGGACTGGAGAAAACAGAGTCCACAGTCAGCTGTGACTTTTTGAAGGCAGGAATGAAGTTGGTTTCTTTCATGCCAATTAAGCAATTACAGACAACCCCGTCAGAAATCTAAACCCATGACTATCATGAGACTCAAGACCAGAAAAAAAAAATAAGTAAAAAAGATTAAGAGCCAGAGAAGCAGTCTTAACACACGGCCGGCTGGCGGACGGAGGACTCTCTCATTAAGAAAGGTAAGAGCATCGCCTTCTCACCATAATCATAGTCCACTTCTTCCGGAACAGGGTTTGGGAAATTCTGGCAAAGCCCTCTGCTTATCCTCATTGCCCTGCTGATGTGTGACGTCAACAGAATTTCTCCTCAATGTTTGTCAGTCCCCATCTTGAGAGGGTTCACAAAGTCTCCTCCTGGATCCTCTCTCAGTCCTCCAAGACTGCCAAGAAGAAAAGCAATTATTCAGGATGGCAGTCGCTGGGGAGAAGCCACCTCCCTGAGGTAGATGTGTTCTCCTGTCACTTAAAGAACCACTTCTCCTGGTCTGAGTGATAAGAGGCGCATTTGCTTTTGCTGCACCATTTGCCAAGGTCTGAGCTTGAGGTATAGGATGTATGAAAACAACTGAATGCAGAATTGAGTGTCCATTCTGTCATGTTGAACACAGAGTTCACTCCTATATTATTCACTTGAGAGGATCGGCGAGTTTGACTTTAATTTTGTTTTTACAACTGGAAGGGCAAATTACACATAAAATGTCCCAGTGGAAAGGGGTCATGTGGTGAAATCCCCACTCTTCTCTCCCACGTCTCCCTGTTGTTTTAAACTGGAGCTCATCAATACAATTCTATGGGGATCAGACCTTCAAAATTCATGACAACAGTAAGAGAGCAGACAAATACACAATAACAAGGAGAGAAGCTTCCATTATTGGTTTTTAATGAACATACTTGAATTACGGCCACTGCAGTTTATGGACATCATTTGTTGTTATTCATTTGTATATGTTATAATTAAAAAAAAAATCCTAGCCAAGGGACTTGAACCAGAGAGAAGCAGAAATTGATTTAGGTGGCAGGGGAAACACACTGTCAGATAAAGTCAAATCCTGGGCTTCCTCAGCTTGTTTTGGGTGGAGTGCCTGGGACAAGCTGAAGCCCTTGTGTGGGGTGGTTTCCTTTGCTGAAAAACTGGGCTGGAAGTTGCTGTGCTCAGCGCTCAACCTCATGCACCCTTGCGAGGCACAGGCAATGGGCGCTCTGGGAAGCATACGTTGTGTACCACTGCCTCTGTCCAGGGATTGAAATCTAATAACAACTTTGGAGGAAAGTAACTCCTCTGAACTTCTTAGCCACAGCCCTGGGCCAGGGAAGGTAGAGAATCAGTAAAAAATGCTTTTTGTTTGTTTCTCTAGAAGTTTATGGTGCAGAGTCAAATCGAAGGCAAATGAGGAGCAGTTTTTCATCAAATAATAACTCAACTTGAAAACCTTTTTGCTTTTGTCTGTAGTTTCTTCTTCGAACTTAATTTTTAGTTAGTAGGAGGGGTTAGAAACCTGAGCTGTTGCTAAAGCCCTTGATATCAATGAAAGAAGCAGGTGCAAATCCCATCACAGGACAAAGGGTCCTGGCTGTGGATACTGGTCACCTAGTTAGGATGCTGTTGTGGGTCTTTATGAGATGATGAATGGGCGTGGCTTTGGATGCCTTAATGATGCCCATGTGCTCCTTCTGTTAGGTGTCCTGTGCCCTGACCCTACAAGATGCCAAGAGAAGACAGTCACTTCATCTCTGATTACCCCAGGAAGGGGCACGGCCACACTTACATCACAGCTGAAGAGTAAGTTCAAAACCAGACCCAGCAGGTCTTCCAGTCTGCCGTTTGCTGACACAGCCTGCTGACTTCCACCAGCACATGCCTGCTCATGAATCTCCCTAGTGTTGACAGCCCCAGACAGGAACATCCCTGGCAACAAGGGGAGGAGACTGTGCTTCTATAAGGGGCTCAGTCAAGCTTCTCTAAGGCCAAACAGACAGGAAGATGGGAATGGTATAAGGTTGGATCTTGCCATTTTGGGCTGCACTTTTGACTCTTGGGCCTTATCTGTAGGTCCCCAAATGGAAAAACATCCGTTCAGGATCACAATGCCTCTTTCCTCAATCCTTGTTCTGTCTACTCCACTCAAGCTCCTGAAGGTTGTTTGCAGACAGAATAAAAGTGAGTTGCCAAGGAGCCAGTGAGGATGATGGACAGGTGTGTGTGACTCAGCCTGAAGCCAGACTCAAGAGGAGGACAGAGGTTACAGCCTTTGCAGCATAGCTTTATCCTGAGGAAAGGGGTTGGGTATTATGAGTGAATTAAAAATAAGTATTTATATCATTAAGCATTTCTAAATGATAAGCATTGTATACTGGCCTGAGACACTGTTTTTATCTTTGAAAAAGCTCAAAATCTAGTGGGAGAGTTAGGCATGAGAATAATTTCAGCAAATGTCAGTGCAGTAATGGGAACCCAGAAGCTGCAGGGATACATGTTGTACACGCTGGGAGTGGGAAAGGGTGTGGGGGAGGGGGAGCAGCAGAGGCCCCACCCAACAGGACACCACTTCTTATGTGGTCTGTGCAGAACTCCCTGCGAACCTGCTCTTTCTTTGGAAAGAGCTGTTGAACAATCCTTGTTAACAGCCAACTGCAGGGGCCAGCAAGATGTAGGGGCCGACAAAGGCACTGAGGAAGAACTCAGGCAGAGAGCATTTCTTCCGAAGACCCCGGTATAGGATCCTCTAATATCCCTCACTAATTGGAGATGAGGCGGTATCTTCTAGGAAAATGTCCCGAGAGCAAAAATACACTCTTTGAGGGAGGGGAGCCCATTGCCCGTGGTATTAATTAGAGTATTGTTTCAGCTTCTGTATGATCACTCAACAAATTATTCTTTAAAATATACTTTTATGTCTTGTGTAATAATTCAAGAGTAAAGAGTTCAAGGCCTGTTCATTTTCTTCTTGCTGGTTACTCCCCTGGGATGTCGCTTTTGTCCCCATGGCTGAAGATGTTGTGCCATCACCTCCACATCTTGCCAACAGAAACGGGGAGGTGAAGGAGAGGCTAGGACCATTCTTTTCAAGGTACACACGTCACCTCTGCTTACTGCCCCGCCCCCTGCCCCCTGCCCCATGGCACTCACCCTGGTGGGTATCATTCTTGATGTTTTGTAAATGGGGAAAGGTTTGGAGAAATTAGGAAATGTGTGGCCAGACATGGTGGCGCTGGGATTTAAATCTGGGTCTGTTTGCCTCCAGGGTCCATGCTCTTAAGTGTTATGCTGCAGGCTGGCAGAGGCAAATATTTGCACAATCCCATCTGACGAGAGGCTAGGGCAGAGGTCAGTATCTCTTGGCGTGAAGCTGGAGGCTGCAGCTTGTCAGCTCGGTAGGCTGAATGCAGAGTTGTCCTTTGCCATGTAGGGCCATCACACCCAGCTGGGAAACCTCATAGCCAGGTATACCCACAACATGAACAAGGTGACTTTCAGGGTCTAGTCAGGAAGAAACCAAACTTGCAACCTGAACCACATGCATAAGCAAGGGCAGGTGGATTATCCGACATTTTCCGTGAGAACATGAGGAAGCCTCTGGGTTCCAGCATAAAAGAAAAATACCCTCTCAACTTGTATGTGTGGGAGCTGTCCTTCTATAAGGAGAAAGTAATTCCTTTTGACATTTTGCTGTCTGGAGAAGGGTCAAGATGGCCAAAGTGTCCAGCACAGTGAAACACTTAACTTCAGTCTGTGAGTGAAGGAAGCATTGAATACATGGAACATCATGATCTGTGGAAGTACTGAAGGAGATCGGTCCAGAAAATAAGTAGCTACACATGGCCACCCATGTCAAAACTCATTCCTCTCAAGAAAAGTCTCTGCCCCTGTTGCTGTTTGTTTAAGCAGGTGGGATGGAGGTAGGGGAATGAGGCCATCTTTTTTTAAGAAGATTTTTTGCATAAAATCCAGATCCTGCACAATTGAGCCATCTTCATTAAAGCAATACATCCCTAAGATTTGAGAATATTTATCCTTCTCACAATTGTGCCAGCAGGTAGAATGAGGAAGAATGATGCAAAATAAGCTCACACATCCAGCCAAAAAGGGCTACATATTTGCTTTGAGTATTATGTATCTCTTCGAAACTTCAGGGGAGAGTGGTTCTCACAGTTGAGTGGACACAAGTCATCCATGGAACTTGTTAAAATGCTGATTCCTAGGTGCTGCCACCTAAGAGGCTGATTGGGTAGGCCAGGGGTGGAGTCCTATGATCTGCTCCTTAACGTGCATCTCAGGTGATTCTAGTGCACGTGGTATTTGGAAGACACTCTGAGAAGGCCTGCCAAGCTGGGCAGTGGGTTCTTCCAATGTGTCTGGCATACGCTGGAGCTTTTCACACTCAGTCACTAGGGCATGTTGTGAGTACCATGTGACCATGCATAAAGTGCTGGAACAGAGCTCTGTCTGTGTCAGGATGTTCAAGTGGATGCCACAGGGTAAAATGAGAGTACAGGCATGTTGGGAGTTGAATCAGCTGCCTTCAGTCATGAGAACACACTGAACATGACTTGTGACAGCTTCAGTTCAGGAAAGAGTGACTCTGCAGGAAAAGCACTGGCCTGGGAGACCTGGATCTGCCCCAAATTCTGGTGCTCACTTGCTTGGTCTCCAGTGCCAGTTGCTGTGAGTGCTGGTTCTGCCACTTCCTGGTTGTGCAAGCCTGGGCATTTGACCAGCATAACTTCAGCTGTAAAATGAACATCGTTCCTATTTCAGAGGACTGTTGTTAGGATAAAATAAAAGCACAATGTGGGGATGCTTAGACCAGTGTCTGGCACAAATTGGTGCTCAATGAATGGTAGTCACTATGGTGATGGTAACATTGATAGGTCTCAGCTTCCTGATCTATAAAGTAGGTAGACTGATCTACATAAGTGGGTCAGAGTTCCCATCTAGCGCTGTCATCCCCTGGCTTTCTAGATCCTGCCCTAGATCCAGGTGCTGGAGATCTGGCAGGGTGCCCAGTGTGGGAGGTGGGAGACTACTTGGACACAGGGAGATGCTGCTCTGGGCAGTCAAAGCCCATATGAAGAGAGATTGATTTATGTTTCACCATAATGTAAAACAATGTTTCAATGACAAAGTGAATTTGTCTATCTCTTGGGGCAGGGCCACTGGGATTGGCATCCTGACAGTGATCCTGGGAATCATACTGCTCATCGGCTGTTGGTATTGTAGAAGACGAAATGGATACAGAGCCTTGCTGGTTGGTATAGTTCCCACTGCCCAAATCCTTCCAGATATAGGGCCCTCTTTCCAGTTCTTTCCTCTGAATTTCTGGAGAGTCAAATAACAGCCTCATGATCACCTCTAGCTCTGATTCTGGTTTCTGATGACTCTTTTGCTATGTTGCATGTCTGCAACTCTCCCTTTGCCTCTGCTCGGGCATGAACCCCAACCAGGAACTTGCCCTGTGTCTTTGTGACTATAATAGAATACCAGAGACTGTAATTTATAAATAAATGAAATTCATTTGGTTTGCAGTTCTGGAGGCTGGGAACTCCAAGATCTAGGGGCCACACCTGGTGAGGCCTTCTTGCTGTGTCATATTATAGTGGAAGGCATCACATGGGCAAGAGAGTGAGAGAGCAAGAGGGAGCTGAACTCACTTTTTTTTTTCTTTAAACAAGAAATCCCGGGATGGAGTGCAGTGGTGATCACGAGTCACTGCAGCCTTGACATCCTGGGCTCAAGCCATCCTCCCATCTCAGCCTCCAGAGTAGCTGGGACCACAGACACGTGCCACCACACATGGCTTATTAAAAAAAAAACCTTTTTTTGTAGAGACAAGGTCCCACTATGTTGCCCAGGCTGGTCCCAAACTCCTGGGCTGAAGCGATCCTCCTGCCTTGGCCTCCCAAAGTGTTGGGACTACAAGTGTGAAACACTCCACATATGGCCCAAACTCACTTTTATACAAACCTACTCTTTCAATAACAAACACACTCCTGCAATAACAACATTAATCCATTTATGAGGACAGAGCCCTTGTGACCCAATCACCTCTTGAAAGTCCTACCTCTCACCATTGTTGCATTGGGGGTTAAGTTTCCAATACATGAATTTTGGGGGACACATTCAAATTATAGCACCTGTCTCTTTTGGTTCTACTCATAGCAGACTTGGCTACCTGGATGTTGTGTGTAGCTCAGCATTGACTGCTTATAGGGCACAGGGAAAGGGATCTGAGGTTCCCTTGCATAGCAAACAGGAGTATATTAGACACCTCAGGTTTTACCATTTCTGGGAATTCTTGCTGGTTCTGTTACTTCACTTTGGGACCTGCTCTTCCTACCTTGCTTCTTCACCTCTTTCCTCACTGGTTACTAAGCATTCCAGGAGATCATCAGTGCAATGAGAAAACCATCCTCCCTGCATCAGCGCAAAGAGTCATTGTTTGTTTTTTTTAACAGGTTCCATCCTTCATGGCCAATCATTTTAATAGGATTTTTTCTTTACCCAAATAAGCAGGAAGCTAACACATTTACACATCCCAGTCTTCTGGCACCAGGATCTTCCATGAATGGGAAACATCAACTGAGTCAATAACCTATAAAAAACTACAGGTTTCAGCAATCTTGCTTCAAAGCCAGGTAGCACTTCAGCACGTCAGCACTCAAGGCATTCTCCACAGAGCTCTCTCTCTCTTTCTTGTTATTACAGATCTGAAAGCTTTTCAGGTTGATGCATAATGAAAAAAATTATCTTTACAAAAGATGTTGGAAAGTTCCATTCCTCATTCAACAAGCACTTCATTTAGAGGAAAAGGTCCTGTGAAAGAGAGAAGGGTTGATATGGGGTGGGGATTGAAGCTTGGCAAGCTGATGAGAAGCAGAAGTGAGAGATGGAACTTTGGTTTCATTACATATGTATATATCAAAAACATAATGTTTAGTCTTTCAAGAAGTAAAGCTATACAAACTCAATATGTTGGTACTCATTTGCTAACTAATTATTAGCTTGATCCTACTGAACACAAATACAATATTTTTTCTTTTCTCCTTCAATGCTCTCATCTTAAATTCATTCAATTGAAAAATAACAGTCTTAATGTCATGTGCTCAGACGCTGTGAACATTTTGCTTGATAAGTTTCAATTTCAAACTTTACTCCTCCATTCCTCTAGGATTAGATCAGTGCTTTGTAGTTTCTGAGATTTTATGAGAGAGAAACATGTTGAAATTTCCTGGTTTAATTTTTATTTTTAAAATTAATATTAACAACTTGTTTTGAGATTTTTATATTCGAAGAAAAGTCAGTTTGGAGATCAGTAGTCTAAGAAGTTTAGGCCAAATTATGTAAAATAGTGCATTAGGTACTGCATTTAATTACATAATTACCTCCCTTTCTGTCTTCAGCGATTATATTTTATTTTAAAGCAGAGGAATATAAATGACATTAAATATAAGCTTTGGGCATGTGATTTACTCCACCTTTAACAATCTTCATTAAGCTTGAAATGTCTACTTTTCAACTTACAGTAGACCACAGAATAGTAGAAAGGTTGATTGGAATTTAGATATCTTAAAATTTCTCCCTTTGGTAACAATTCCCCTGAGCCCTGGAACACATCTTTTGAAAGGAAAGACTGCTTTTTGTAGCAACCTGTTTATGCAGGAGTCAGTGGAAAATGATTTGTAAGAAACTGGACAGTGGTTTTTATATTAACCAGTTTTACATCTTCACTTGGAAGTTTAGGACAAAATACTTTTCATTCTTGGAGAAGAATTTCAAGGCCCTTGCTCTCAGCTCAGTTTACACTCATGTGTCAAGGTACTGTGTTTCTCAATGCATGGTCAGGGGTTACCTGCACTGGAATACTTTGGGGTTCTTGCTAAAAGGCAGATTCTGGAATCATCTCTGGTGGTGGGATTCAGAAATCTGTATTTTAAAATGCACGCCCACTTTGAAAGTAAATACAGAAAACTGGCAGTGAAACTAGGAGAGTGGATCACACTCTTATGGTGAGTGAGAGGCTTGAAAAAAAAAAAGAAAAATAAAAAAACTGGTAGTTGATAAGGGCAGTTTTATTATTTTTCTTCCCAATCAGTACACCTTTTATATCCTTTTCCCAGTTTATGCATTAGTTAGGACTTCTAGTATGAGGTTGAAAAGGATGTGAGACACGGCATCCTTGTCTTGTTCCTGATCTTAGCGGAAAAGCTTCAAGTATGACATTAGCTGTTGATTTTTTATACCTACTCTTTAGCAAACTTGAGGAAGTTTCTCTCTATTCCTAGTTTATTAAGCGTTTTAAGTTATGAATGTTTGATTTTGTCAACTGCTTTTTCTACATTTATTGATACAATCTTGTGATTTTTCTTCTTTAGTCTATTGATGTACCAAAATAATTCATTTCTCTGTTTTCTTTTTTTTTGAGATGGGGTCTCATTCTGTCGCCCAGGCTAGAGTGCAGTGGCGTGATCTCGGCTTACTGCAACCTTCACCTCCCAGGCTCAGGTGATCCTCCCACCTCACCCTTCCAAGTGGCTGGCACCACAGGCACAAGCCACCATGCCTGGCTAAAATATTTTTGTACTTTTGGTAGAGATGCGGTTTCACTATGTTGCCCAGGTTGGTCTCGAACTCCTGAGTGGAGGCAATCCACCTGCCTCAGTCTCCCAAAGTGCTGGGATTAAAAGTGGTGAGCTACCATACCTGGTCTGATTTCTCACTATTGAACCAGGTTCGCATACCTGGGATAAATCCCACTTTGTCATAGTGTGTAATTCCTTTTAAACATTGTTAGTTTGATTTGCTAATATTTTGTTGAGATTTTTTGCATCTATATTCATGAGAGATATTGGGCTGTAGTCTTTTTTTGCAATGTCTTTGTCTGGTATTAGGGTAATGCTGGCCTCATAGAATGAGTTACAAAGTATTCTGTTTACTTCTATCTTGTGAAAGAGGTTGTAGAGAATTGATATAGCCTCTTTCTTAAATGTTTTGTAGAACTCACCAGTGAACTCATCTGGATCTGGTGCTTTCTGTTTTAGAAAGTTATTATTGATTCAATTTTTATAATAGATACAATTCTCTTCAGAAGGTCTATTTTTTCTCGTGTGGATTTTGACAGATTGTGTCTTTCAAGGAATTGTTGCATTTATCTAGGTTTTCAAATATGTGAACATAGTTGTTCATAGTATTCCTTGCTTATCCTTTTAATGTCCATTATTATTTCTGATAATAGTAGTTTGTGCCTTCTTTCTTTTTTTTCTTAGGGGAATCAGCTTTGCTTTCATTGATTTATTCAATTAATTTTTTCTTTTTTTTATCTAGAGACAGGATCTCCTTCTGTCACCCAGACTGGAGTACAGTGGTACAATCATAGCTCACTGTAACCTTGAACTCCTGGGCTCAAGCAACCTCCCGTCTCAGTCTCCTGAGTAGCTAGAACCACAGCATGTGCCACCACATTTGACAATTTTCATTTTTTTTAAATTTGTAGAGACAGGATCTATCTTGCTCTGGTTGGTGTCAAACTCCTGGCTTCAAGCAGTCCTCCTGCCTTGCCCACCTGAAGTGCTGATATTATAGGTGTGAGCCATTTAATGGATTTCTTGTTTTCCATTTCATTGATTTCTGCTCTAATTTTTATTTTTCTGCTTACTTTGGATTTAATCTGCTGTTCTGTATTTTCCTAAGGTAAAAGCTTAGATGATTGATTTTAGATCTTTCTTCTTTGATATAGACATTCAATGTTATAAATTTCCCTCTAAATACTGCTTGCACTGCTAAGCAGTATCCCACAAATTCTGATATCATATTTTAATATCATTTAATTCAACATATATTTAAATATATCCTGAGATTTCTCCTTTGACCCATGTGTTACATAGAAGTGTGTTGTTTAATCTCCAAGTGTTCAGGGATTTTTCAGTTATCTTTCTGTACTTATTTCTAGTTTAATTTTATTATACTCTGAGTACAAACATTGTATAATTTCTATTCTTTTAAATTTGTTAAGACGTGTTTGGTGGCCCAGAATGTGGTTTATCCTGGTGAATATTCCATGCGAGCTTGGGAAGAAAGTGTATTCTGTTGTCGTTGGATGAAGTAGCCTATAGATGTCTATGATATCTAGTTAATTAAGATTTTGGGCTCACATGGTGGCTCACACCTGTAATCCCAGCACTTTGGGAGGCTGAGGCAGGTGGATCACCTGAGGTCAGGAGTTTGAGACCAGCCTGACCAACATGGAGAAAACCTGTCTCTACTAAAAAGACAAAATTATCTGGGCACATAATCCCAGCTATTTGGGAGGTTGAGGAAGGAAAATCAGTTGAACCTGGGAGGAATAGGTGGCCGCGAGCCAAGATCGCGCCACTGCACTTCAGCCTGGGCAACAAGAGTGAAAATCCATCTCAAAACAAACAAACAAACAAAGAAAAACACAAAGATTTTGTTGAATTCCACTTTTTCACAGTCCTTTTATATATTGTTATAATTCATTTGCTAGTATTTTGTTGAGATTTTTTGCATCTATATTCATGAGATATAATGAATTGTAGTTTTATTTTCTTGTAATATCTTTTGTTTTGACATTAGAGTAATGCTGGCCTCATTGGATGAGTTAGTCCTTACTGATTTTTTACCTGCTGGCTTTGTCTATTTCTGATAGAGAGATGTTGAAGCCTCCAACTATAACTCTAACTTCATAGTGGATGTAACTACTTCTCCTTGCAGTTCTATCAGTTTTATCTCCTGTATTTTGATGCTGTGTTCTTACATGCATGTTTTGTTATGCCTTCTTGAACAATGAACACCTTTATCATTATGTAATATCCCTCTATCTCTGATAACTTTCCTTGAAATTTTCTCCTTCTAAAATTAATATAGGAAGTCCTACTTCCTTTTCATTAGTGTTAGCATGGTATATCTTTTCTCTATTCTCCCTTTCTTCCTTCCTTCCTTCCTTCCTTCCTTCCTTCCTTCCTTCCTTCCTTCCTTCCTCCCTCCCTCCCTCCCTTCCTTCTTTTTTTGTTTTTGAGACACAGTCTCACTCTGTCACCCAGACTGGAGTGCAGTGGTATGATCTTGGCTCACTGCAACCTCTGCCTGCCGGGTACAAGTGATTCTCCTGCCTCAATCTCCCAAGTAGCTGGGATTACAGGCATGTGCCACCATGCCTGGCTAATTTTAGTATTTTTAGTAGAGATAGGGTTTCACCATGTTGGATAGGCTGGTCTTGAACTTCTGAGCTCAGGTAATCTGCCCACCTCGGCCTCCCAAAGTGCTGGGATTACAGGTGTGAGCCACTGCACCTGGCCTCTATGCACTTACTTTTAATGTACATGTGTCTTTATATTTAAAGAGGCTTTCCTGTAGGGAACACATATTTGGGTCTTGTTTGTTGATCCAGTCTGAAAATCTCTTTTAATTGGTGCATTTAGACCACTGATATTCAAAGTTGTTATTGATATAGTTGGATTAGTATCTACCATGTTATTACTGTTTTCTACTTGTTGCCCCTGTTCTTTGTTTCTAATTTTGTCTTCCACTCTTTTTCTGCCTTTTGTGGTTTTAATTGGACATTTTATATGATTCTATTTTCTCTCCTTTCTTGGCATATCAGTTATACTTCTTTTTTCTTTTTGAGATGGAGTCTCACTCACTCTGTCGCTCAGGCTGGAGTGCACTGGCACGATCTCAGCTCACTGCAACCTCTGCCTGCCAGGTTCAAATGATTCTCCTGCCTCAGCCTCCTGAGTAGCTGAGATTAAAGGTGCATACCACCATGCTCAGCTAATTTTTCTATTTTTAGTATTTTAGTATTTTTCATCATGTTGGCCAGGCTGGTCTTGAACTCCTAACCTCAAGGGATCCACCTGCTTGGCCTCACAAAGTGCTGGGATTACAGGCATGAGCAACCATGCCCAGCCCAGTTATAGTTCTTTTTTACTTTTTTTCAGTGGTTTCCCAAGAGTTTGCAATATACATTTACAACTAATTTAAGCCCACTTTCAAATAACACTATGCCACTTCATAGGTATTATGAGTATCTTAAAATAACAAAATAATCCTAATTCTTTCCTCCTGTAAACTAAAAACACAATCTTAAATCCTCCAACCAATTGAATAAACCTCCTCTTGGCCAAGAGGATCCCAGGGAAACCTGAAAAACTGATTCTTGGCCATGACAAGAAGGGAGGTAGAGATGCCTCATTATACTTCCTCCCTGTTAGAGTTTTAGGTACAACTGACCAGCATTAATTTTAAAATAGAGATTTTAGGAGTGACAGAATGAATTCTTTGTGGCAATATAAAATGAGGAATAAGACTGAAGTCAATGCAAGGAAAGGGTTAAATCATGCCCTTCAAACTTTAAAAAAAAATTTTTTTTTAATTAACCTGGTATAATATGATTTACTTCCCAAACTAACTCTGGTATAGCATCGCGTGACAGATTGCAGATTCCCTTAAGCATTCCTTTGCACTGACTTCAAGTCTTAAGACAAAGCTGAACTCTTTCAGTCAATTGCCAACTAAAGAATCCTTAAAACCCACTTATGACTTTTAAGTCTCTGCTTTGAGATGTCCTGACTTTTGAGGCTGAACTAATGTACACCTTCCTTGTATTGATTTGTGATTTTTACCTACAATTCCTGTCTTCCTGAAAAGTATAAAACCAAATCATAACCCAACCACCTCAGGCACACTTTCTCAGGACTCTTGAGACTGTTCTCTGGGCCATGGTCATTCATATGGGCACAGAGTGAAAAACCTCTTTAAAATATTTTGCAGGGTTTTTTTCTTTCTGTTAGCATTCCTTTCCCTTGTATCATTGCTGTTATTCATTTCCAAGTGTATATAAGCATATATAATCAAATACATTGTTGGTTTTATTCATTTTTAAACAAACTATTGTCTGTTAAATCAGCTAAGAATAAGATAAATATGTTGGGTACAGTGGTACATGCCTGTAGTCCCAGCTACTCAGAGGCTGAGGCCGGAGGACTGCTTGAGCTCAGGAGTTTAAGACCAGCCTGGGCAACTTAGCAAGATCATGTCTCTCAAAAAAAAAAAAGAAAGGTTTTATTTTACCTTCACTTAGTCCTTCTTGGATGTTCTTCCTTTATGTAGATACAAAGTTCTGACCTATATTATTTTCTTTTTCTCTAAAGAACTTTAAATGTTTCTTGCAAGGCAGGTCTATTGGCAACAAATTCCCTCAATTTTTGTTTGAGAAAGTTTTTATTTCTGCTTCATTATTGATGGATAATTTCACAAGAGTGTTCCTTTTATAGATACACTCTCCTTGTCCTTCCCTTCAGAAATATTCTTTGACTAACTACTGGATGCCAGGCACTGCACTAGTGCTTTACCTCTGGTTAATTCCCACAACAATTCTGAGAGGTAGGTGGTATTATCTTCCTATTACAGATGCAAACTCAGAATTCAGAAAGATAAAGTGATGAGACTGAAGACACATGGCAAGTGAGTTGCAGAATCTATATTAAAACTCATTCTTAAAACTTTGGCTTCCTTCTCTTTTCTTTAATGGATTCACTTAATTCTCACTCATTCACCTTTATCAATTTACTTTTCAGGACAAAAGTCTTCATGCTAGCACTCAAAGCACCTTAACAAGAAGATGCCCTCAAGAAGGGTATGATCATCAGGACAACAAACTGTCTTTTCAAGAGAAAAATTGTGAACCTGTGGTAGGTTGAGATCCTTCATCAGGGTATTTTCATGAATGGCTGTTTTTAACTCAAGTGAATACAATATTTCCATTTAAAAAGCAAGGACAATGTGAATGTACTCATTGCCACTGAACTATATACATCTAAAAATGGTTAAAATGGCAACTTTTATGTGTATTTTATTAGAATAAAAATAAATAGTATTAAAAACAAAAAAAAACAGGGAAGCACAGAGATTTTCTTAAATTGTGTCGTTGCATACCTAGAGTTTCCAGGGTCAATAATGAGAGCCCTACATGTAAGATCCAAAGGAAGAACTTAGTCCTGGATACAATATTCTTTTATGTTTTTGGTTATATTTGCTTTTTTAATGGACGTAGCTATATACACAGGGGAAAGATAAAGTACCTATTATTTATTGTATAGAGCTGCGCTGTCTGATGGCTTAGCCACTAGTCACATGGTGCTACTGTACACTTAAAACATAGGAGTTTCAATTAAGATTTATTATAATACATACAATATTTCAAAGACATTAGCATGTAGAAAATAAGATAAATGATTTGTTAATGATTTTTATATTGATTCATCTTGAAATAAATATTCTGATAATATCAGATTAAATATTTTAAGATTAATTTTACCTGTTTCTTTTTTTAAATGTAGCTACTAGAAATTTTAAAATTACATATGACTGGGCATGGTGGTTCATGCCTGTAAACCCAGCACTTTGGGAGGCCAAGATGGGTGGATTGCCTGAGCTCAGGAGTTTGAGACCTGCCTGGCAAACATGATGAAATCCTGTCTCTACTAAAAATGCAAAAATTAGCTGAGTGTGATGGTGCACGCTTATAATCCCAGCTGCTACTTGGGAGGCTGAGACAGGAGAATCGCTTGAACCTGGGAGGTGGAGGTTTCAGTGAGCTGAGATAATGCCACTGCACTCCAGCCTGGGTGACAAGAGTGAAACTCTATCTCAAAAATAAATAAAATAAAATAAAATAAAATAACATATGTGGCTTATATATATTTCTATTGGACAGCACTACTATATATACAACATAACATAATGGTTGGGAGCACTGACTCTGGAGTCAAATTACTGTGTTTGATTCTTAGCTCCACCACTTACTAGTTGTGTAACCATGGGCAAGTGAGTTAACCTCTCTGTGCTCCAGTTTCCCATGCTGTAATATGAAAACAATAAAAATACTCCCAGAATTGTTGTGAGCATTAAATGAAGCCCTGACACATTGGTTCTGGATACTATATCCTCTTGTTTTATATGTGGTTGTATTAATGTGCCTTTAGATACAATTGTAAGGATTTCTGTAGTAAAGATGCAATGTATATAGTGTCTGTAAATAGGATTCAATGATTCATGAGTTAGGGCTTGAGACTTTTACTGTCATGGAAAATCCAGGTATAACTAAACTTTTGAGATTTTGGGAACCCCTTAACCTCATTTTTCTCTACCCTTGCCCCCAACCAATCAGCATACATACTCATGAAATTTAACAATTACTTCATTGGGCGGAAATTATATGTGAGCGGACAGAAGTTTCAGTCCACAAGAAAAGTATAAATATGTTAACTATTTTAACTTAATCCCTTCCTAGAAACATGTACACTGTTGCCAAGCCCATATTCTCCCTTTCTTGTTCTCACAGGTTCCTAATGCACCACCTGCTTATGAGAAACTCTCTGCAGAACAGTCACCACCACCTTATTCACCTTAAGAGCCAGCGAGACACCTGAGACGTGCTGAAATTATTTCCCTCACACTTTTGCTTGAATTTAATATAGACATCTAATGTTCTCCTTTGGAATGCTGTAGGAAAAATGCACATCATCTCTAATAATAGGTCAGTGTTAAATTTTTAGTAAGTCAGCTAGCAATACTAATCAAGTGAGGAAATGATGAGAAACATTAAATTAGGAAAACTTCATCAATAAACATTGCAATGCATGATACTATCTGTGCCAGAGGTAATGTTAGTAAATCCACGGTGTTATTTTCTGAGAGACAGAATTCAAGTGGGTATTCTGGGGCCATCCAATTTCTCTTTACTTGAAATTTGGCTTATAACAAACTAGTCAGCTTTTTGAATATTGACCAACATGAACCGTACACAGAATTGTTCCAGGTGAGTCTGTACTATGAAGTGCTCACAAAGGGTACTTTTACAGGTTTAAGACAAAGAGCTGATTGGCCCATTTATCTGATCAAGAACATGTCAGCAATGTCTCTTTGTGTTCTAAAATTCTATTATACTACAATAATATACTGTAAAGATCTTATACCTTAGGTAAGACATATAATGCAGTCTAATTACATTTCACTTCAAGACTCAATGCTACCCTAACTAATGACAAGTATTTTCTATTAAACCAGAGATTGATAGAAGAATTTAAAGAGGTAAAAGCTAGTATAGTTTGGCTGATGCCTGTGTATTGCCTTAAATGTACCTATGGCAACTTAGTTCTCTTCGGTTCCCAAATCCCTCACATAAGAACATGCAGAAGAAATCATAAAGGATCAGAGATTCTGGAATAGTGTCATTATTTGCATAGCAACATAGCAATTTGTTTTCCTATGGCCACATCAACATATCACGTAGAATATCATTTATCTAATATTTCTGTTTCAGGCAGCTCATTTAAATTTTTTGGCTTTAATTTCTATTGCCACCCTAAGTGGAAACCAGTATCATTTTCCATAGTAGAGGACAACTATAAAAATGAAGATAATGAAAGTAATTTTCTTCGTAGTGAACCTGAGACCTGCTCTCTTTGTCAAACAGGTAGATTAACAAGGAAACAAGGATCAGAGAAAAGTTAAAGCTATCTTTGACATAATCGGAAGGCTTACAAGAGTTTTAAAGAAATTGCTTTCTCACTATATGATTCATTGTTATTTAACGGTGAATCAGTAAACCACCTAAAATCATCTTGTGTCATCTGAAACACTAGTGTAACATAACTGCATCATTTTCTACCAAACATAAAATTTCACCAAAGGAGAAACAGAAAACACAGGATAAAGAGACTTACTACACACATTGAAAAAAACATTTAACAAAATACTAAAGTATTTTCCCACTCTTCCTGATACCTTCAAGTCTTACCACTTAATATAAAGCTTCTATCTCTCCCACTTCAAACAAATAAATGAATTATAAACAACAAAAAAAAAACTTCATCAGGCATTTGGGTACCTCCTCACCTCACCACAAGGTCTCTGCTGAACCTCAATCCTGTACACTGAGGAACCTGTGACTTGAGCCCTAGACCTCTTCAAAACCCCCAGACTGTCACCCACTGAGGGTGCTCTTATTTCTCTGTGGAAAACGCTCTCCTCACAGAGTTCCTCAGTTTCCCAGATGATGGACACAGAGATTTGGCCTGAGTCTGCCAGAAAGAAATTAGAAAAATGAGACATTTTTGAAAGGAATAGAAATTGCCAGATTCAGAAAGACACACTTGCTCCTTCACAGAGGCAGCCACACCTCTGAAGATGACTCCTTGGATTGGAAACCAATTGCAGGGCAACCCTGGGAGCCATGTGCTAAGGATGGAAGGTCACATGATGCAAGGAGCATGGGTCATTACATCACCACTGAGCTCCTTATATATTCTGGTTATTAATCCCTTCTCAGATGGATAGTTTCCAGGTATTTTCTCCCACTCCATGGGTTATCTCTTCACTTTGTTGACTGTTTCCTTTGCTGTGCAGAAGCTTCTTAACTTTATGTGATCCTATTTGTCCATTTTGGCTTTGGATGCCTGTGCTTTGTGGAGTATTACTCAAGAAATCTTTGCCCACTCCAATGTCCTGGAGAGTTTCTCCAATGTTTCTTTTAGCAGTTTAATAATTCGAGGTCTTAGATTTAAGTCTTCAATCCATTTTTACTTGATTTTTGTATATGGCAAGAGATAGGGGTCTTGTTTCATTCTTCTGCATACAGGCATCCAGTTTTTCCAGCACTGTTTTTTGAAGAGACTGTCCTTTTCCCAATGTATGTTCTTGGCACCTTTGTTGAAAATGAGTTCACTGTAATATGTGGATTTGTTTCTGAGTTCTCTATTTTGTTTCACTGGTCTATGTGTCTTTTTATTTTTTTTTTAATGCCAGTACCACAATGTTTTGGTTACTGTAACTCTGTAAAATAATTTGAAGTCAGGTAATGTGATATTTCCAGTCTTGTTCTTTTTGCTTAGGATGGCTATTCTAGTTTCCTTTTTTTTTTTTTTTTTGAGACAGTCTTTCTCTGTTGCCCAGGTGGAGTGCAGTGGCACATTCTCAGCTCACTGTAACCTCTGCCTCCCAGATTCAAGCTATTCTGGTGCCTCAGCCCTCCAAGTAACTGGGATTATGGATGTGCACCCCCATGCCCAGCTCATTTTTGTATTTTTAGTAGACAGGGGTTTCACCATGTTGGTAAGGCTGGTCTCAAACTCCTGATCTCAAGTGATCTGCCCACCTTGGCCTCCCAAAATTCTGGGATTTGCAGGCATGAGCCACTATGTCCAGCCTCTAGGTCTTCTGTGGGCTATTCTAGGTCTTTGGCTATTCTGGGTCTTTGTGATTCAATATAAATTTTAGGATTTTTTTTTCTGTTTCTATGAAGAATGTCATTGTTATTTTGATAGGGATTGCATTGACTCTGCAGATTGCTTTGGGCAGCATGGACATTTTAACAATATTGATTCTTTCAATCCATAAACATGGAATATCTGTTTTTCTGTGTTCTCTTTGATTTCTTTCTTCAATGTTTTAGTTTTCATTGTAGAGCTCTTTCACTTTTTTAGTTAATTCCTAGGTATTTTATTTGCAGCTATTATAAATGGGATTACTTTCTTGATTTCTTTTTCAGGTTGTTCCCTGTTGACATACAGAAATGATTTTTTGTTGTTGTTTTTTGAGATGGAGTCTTGCTCTGGCTCCAGGCTGGAGTGCAGTGGCATGATCTCAGTTCACAGCAACCTCTGACTCCCTGGTTCAAGCTATTCTCCTGCCTCAGCCTCCAAAGTATTTGGGATTACAGGTGCACACTACCACACCCAGCTAATTTTGTATTTTTAGTAGAGACAGGGTTTCACTATGTTGGCCAGGATGGTCTTGATCTCCCGACCTCATGATCCTCCCACCTCAGCCTCCCAAAGAGCTGGGATTACAGGTGTGAGCCACTGCACCCAGCCATATTAATTTTTAAATGTTGATTTTGTACCCTGTAACTTTGCTGAATTTATCACTTCAAATGGCTTTTTAGTAGAGTCTTTAGGTTTTTCCAATTATAACATCATATCTTCAGCAAATAAGAATAATTTTGACTTCTTTCTTCCTAATTTGGATGCCCTTTCTTTCTCTTGTCTGATTGCTTTAGCTAGGACTTCTACCATGTCACTACTAAAGGAGAATCTACCCCATCTAAGAACACTTAGATTAAGTGGGGGGAAAAAGTGGCCTCAAAGAAAATTCGTGAAATATTAAGATATTGCCATTTTGTTTAGATACTGAAATCCAGGGCTGTTACTGTATATATTTGTTGAGACCCTTCAGTGTTCTCTAGCAGCTTGGGCTGACTAAACACAAATGAGGAGAGGAGCCTTCAGGAAAGGGAGATCCTTGTGACCTTTGTAGTTAGATAGGATGAGGCTTCCCTGCTACTGCAGGAAACCTGAACTCAGGAAAATGAACCTCACCCATAAGCATGGGCACAGGAGTCCTCTACTGCAGTGTGCCCTTCCTTTATGCCCTGACACACCTGTGGGCAGAGAATGGTTAATGGCGTGGCACTACTTTAATCCCCTAAGCTTCCTGCACTTAGGGACTACAGTGACAGGAGCTCATAAATGGTCTCCTCTCACTGCAATTAGCATTTTCCACTTGCCCAGATTCACTGTACAAATAACAGTACTTTTATTTGTGTGGTGAGCAAAGTTAGAGAGCACTGTTTTAACAAACCTGGGGATCCCCCTCCTATGCAGCCCTCAGTGGTGGCGACTGATGCTTCAGACAAGGCTCAAGTCTCTATCCATTTCCCTGCAAGATTCTGATATGGTCTCTCTGGTTGTTTTTACAGTAAAGAGCAGGCACACTTTAAGGAGGAAAAAAGAGCTAGCCAAAAGATTTTCTGCCCAGCTTAAAGTCAGTGAAAATTTAGACTGATTATACTAATCAATGAAGCCTTCAAGTTATCTCTAGTGCAGACAAGTCCTCTGAAGTTACAAATGTTGTTTAGCATTTAGTAAATATCTGGACAGGTTTACTTGTCACTTGAGAATATTGTAGACCTTCTCCAAAAAAGAACAGAAAGAAGTCTCTAAACTTTCTTTTCATGGTTCAACTGTCACTTGAAGATACATTAAAATCCTTCAATCTCAAGTAACCAGTGCTAAAAACATCTTTAAAGTGTCTCAGAAGAACTAGTCATGGATTGTTTGAATGAAAACACTCATTTTTAGGACAACCTAAAAGTGCTATCCCAAGAAGCAGTGAAATGGAAAAGTGTGAGAAATGGAGAAAAAAATTGCTTGACAACTTGAAAACATAAAGAGGTTGTAAATGATAAACAGAGACCTTTAAAATCAAACTATATGGAAGGTGATACACTTGCCTGTCTTTAGGGAAAATTACATGGGTGATGGCAACTTGAAATTAGACAAAGACAAATCAGAAAATTGAGAACTTCTAGGCTGTAGATTAAAAAACAATTTGAAGAAATACATTGATCCTGTTAAATGTTTCCTTAAAAAGGCTTGAAGGAGAAAAACAAAAACAATTTAAAAGAAAATCAAATGAATCACTTACAGTTCAAAGAAGTGGTCTCCCACCTGAATAAGCATCTTCGTAGTCTAAAAATATAGTTTATACGAAAACATCCGCTGTATAACATCTGAAGCATGACACCTATGGGAAGATGGCCTCGAGAGTCTTAGAAGCGCTTTAAGGGGCCGGGTATGGTGGCTCATGCCTGTAATCTCAGCACTCTGGGAGGCTGAGGCGGGCAGATCATCTGAGGTCGGAGTTTGAGACTAGCCTGACCAACATGGAGAAACCTCATCTCGACTAAAATACAAAATTAGCCGGGCGTGGTGGCGCATGCCTGTAAGCCCAGCTACTCAGGAGGAGGCTGAGGCAGGAGAATTGCTTGCACCTGGGAGGTGGAGGTTGCAGTGAGCCGAGATTGTGCCATAGCACTCCAGCCTGGGCAACAAGAGCAAAACTCTGTCTCAAAAAAGCACTTTCTACTATCAAAACTTAATCATTTCCTGCATAAAAAATACTCAAGAAAGTTAGATGGCAGCTTGGCACACTAAGCTAAGAAAAGAAAATTATCACAACAGACAAAATTGGCTAAAGCAGTTCACATTTCAGGTTTTCCCAACTGGTTTCTGCTGTTCCAGGTGGAGAGGATCTCATGCATCATGAGGTCTGTGAGGAAGGGAGGTTAAACTGTAAGGGCTTAGGCATTTGGGTCATTAGGTTTGATTCAGGTTTACAGCAACCATAAATATATACTGGAGGACATCTGACTGTGTTTTCTTTACTTAATAATCTGATCTCTTTTTATTGTTTTCTCTTAGTTGATGCTACATTTGCTTAAATTCAAGTTTAAAAGAATTACAATTCCTAAGATGGTGTTTTATAAATCTAGATCATTTTAATAAAATTATTGACTATTAGACCATTTCATTTGACTCTGAGAATTAGATCCATTTAAGTACCATATTTAGGCTGAACTAAGTGGTTCACTATTACATAAACCATATGAATTTTGTATGATTATGGCAAGACACAAATCAATAAAGGCCATTTATATATGCTATGAACTGTTACAAGAAATGAGAATAACAATATTTACCTCAATAAATTTAGGTTTAATAAATTTATTGAGGTAAATATTGTTTACCTCAACCAAACCCAACAAACAAAAGAACAAAAGAACAAAACAAAAATATCCCCAAGTACATCTATTAGTATTTTTATTAGTTTAGCACTAGGGGAGGTAACACTTTATGATATTCTTTGCTGTTTAAATGTTTCTAAATTTTATGCAGTCAAAAGCTTTCCCTTAAAAAATATTTTTCTTTATCCTTCTCAATCTCAACAGTTTCTGTCTCATCTCTAGTGAGACAGAAATATCAGGTCTTTACACCACTTGCCTGGCCCACCTAATATCCTGAATGGTCTTTCTGTCTTTAGTTAGGTGAATGATGGCAGCTACAATTTAAGTATTTACTATGTGGTAGGCATTGGGTCAAGTACTTTACGTAAATTATCTCATCTAATCCTCACAGCAACCCTGCAAGGTGATTTAATTGTTCTCATCTTACATTTGATTGTTACCTTTGCTTCAAAATCTTCAGTAGCTCCCCCATATACTTTCAGAATATTTTTCACTCCTCTATCAGCTAGCCCAACCTATTTTTCTAATCATTCCCTGTGGATCCTCTTAACCTATAGCATTACATTCAAATTCAACTGCTGTGTTCCCTACATGCTCCTGTGCTTTTCTGACACGGAGCCTTTGTAGGCCCAATTCTACACGTACATGCAGTCATAGCACAAATGCCACCTCTTACATGAAACCTCTGGAACCTCCCTGCTAAACTCTCACAGTTCTTTATTCCTCTAACTTATTGTTACATCCTTTTACTGTTTTCTGTATTGAGAACAGGATGGGCTTTTACTCATCTATAACGTTTCTGCAACATCTTCTACATTAATTGTATGGTTCTCAATAAATGTGTAGAATAAATTTACGACTCTGGTAGATGTCTTGAATTTATTTGATAACTACTTTAAGAATGTTTTACATCCATCATTCTTAGTATTTAAGATGATTACATACATCATTTGATTCTCTAGTACTGCTTCATACATTACTTTTTAACTATATGTTTCTCACATTTTATCTCCAAGTTATAAGAAACTTCTAAACTATGCCATACCCTTCAGCTTTTCTAAGCATCAAGCACCATACTGTGCATAGTAAATGCTTGTTGAATAAACGTGTAAGAATAACTGGGGCAGATGACAGCATTACAGTAACAAGCCTTCAAGCTCAGGTGATTGCAAAACTACTTCTGGAATAACTTCAGATAAACTGTTTATCATTTCTAAGTTTTAGCAATTTTGCCTAAAATCCCTATGAAATTTCTTATATAACTTTCAGAATTTGCCAGTTTCTCAAGCTTTCAGTGTTAAAAATTTTTAAATTTAAGTAGATCTACTGGATCAAGCAAACATTTTTTATTGATTTTAGTGTACATATTATAGCTATCACTACTTTAATAATAAAATAATTTCAATTAATTAAATACACCAATAAAATAATAAATCAATAAAATTGGAGACTTGGGATGTGAGGACTTTAAATAGCTACTTAGTATTATACATGTATGTGTGCATGTATATATATATATATATATATATACACATATGTAACTAATCACAAAGGAGAAACTTTTTGTAGGGGCAGGAAAAACAATAGGAAATGAGAGGAAAGGGAAGCAATAACACCAGAAGGAGGCAGGCTATTTCAGCATGTTTTAACTTAGTATTTCAGGTGATACAGAACACAGATATCCCAATGGCCTAATCCTATACTAAGTATAAAAACACAACCCCTCCAGTACTATGAATCTTTTCAGGTGGCACTCTGGTGACATTTCTTCCTTTTCATGTATGCCTTTATAGACACCCTTTAAAGAACCCTTAGTAACACTAAACACAATGAATTCAGGAATTTAACTTTGTACTCAAGCCAAGATCTCAGAAATCCACATGCCTACAAAACTGGAGACCAAGGAATTTGGGTTTTTGAAGATATAAATCCATTTAAAAAAGTATTAAAAGTATTCATTTAAAAAAGTAAACTAGACCTTAAATCAGAGGTTATCTAGATTTGTTACTCACTCAACAAGTATACATCGAATACAATGTGCCAGACGCTGGGGCGATAATGATGATAAGGTTCCTGAAATTAAATAATTTCAAAGAAGTCACTATAGTTTTGAAGAAGTGCTATTCTCAGTCTCAGTGACTGCACAATACAATGATGCTGAGTAGGGTATGACAATGAAAGGGAGTTACATAGAACATAATAAGAACCTGTAATGGAACATTAGGTCAAAGAGGACATCTGGGAAGACCTTGAAGTATCTTGAATTTTCTAGAAACTAAAAGAAAATTAAGGGTATGGTGAACAAGAGGGCGATTAGGTTTAAGTGAAGCTGGAGAGGTAGGCAAGAACAGACTGAAGAGTCTTTTAAACAGTAAGTGGGGACTTCACTATGAAGTTTCACCAGATCACACAGAGCTTTGAAGGTCATATTAGGAATTCGGATTTAGGAGTCAGGAGTCAGGAGACATTGAGTGGCTGGAGGCAGTGGCTTATGCCTGTAATCCCAGCACTTTGGGAGCCCGAGGTGGGCAGATTACCTGAGGTCAGGAGTTCTAGACCAGCCTGACCAATATGGTGAAACCCCATCTCTACTAAAAATACAAAAATTAGCCGGGTTGTGGTGGCATGCACCTGTAATCCCAGCTACTCAGGAGGCTGAGGCGGGAGAAAAGCTTGAACCCGGGAGGCGGAGGTTGCAGTGAGCTGAGATGGCACCACTGCACTCGAGCCCGGACAACAGAGGAAGATTCTGTCTCTCAAAAAAAATAAATAAATAAATAAATAAAAGAAAAAAACAACCTGAAGAGATTTAATTTTTAATTAGTTTAGGTCCTTCACTGGGATTAAAGTTGGACCATAGGTAATTCAGTAAATGTTTCTTAAAGTGACTTATAAAATTCTTCTGAGACAAAAGGTGAACAGTTTTGGGTCATTTTGTTTTAAAAGCTGAGTAGGTAAATACATTCATTTATTAAGCACCATCTATGTGCAATCCAATGCACTTCAAACATCACCCACTTCCCAAAGGCTTTCTTAACTGAAAGAAATGGGGGGAGAGTGACTCAGAAGAGCACTGACATGACTAGCAAAAGTACTGTCTTAGAGCATAAGTAGCAGTTTTTGAGAGCCTTTAGTGATTTTCCAGGAATATTCTCACTACCCTTTCCACATTGATGTAGTCTCAAAAGAAATCTTTAGCCCTACACTTCCATATCATTTTCAATCCCCAACGATAACTTCATGTGATGAAGTTTAACGATATTAAAATAAATGGAAGGGTGAGTATATAGTTCAGTAGTTCAAGAGAATGGATATCAAAATCCAACAAATATATAAGCTACCTTTTATTTAAAATGAGACATATTCTTGGGAGTGGTGGCTCATGCCTGTAATCCCAGCACTTTTGGAAGCTGAGGTAGGTGAATCTCTTGAGCCCAGGACTTCAAGACCAGCCTGGGCAACATGGTGAAACCGTCTCTACAAAAAAATTAAGAAATTAGTCAGTTGTGGTAGCCCACACCAGTAGTCCCAGCTATTAGGTTAGTGTGAAAGTAATTGTGTTTTTTGCCATTTTAATGGGAAAGTAATTCCACTGATGGCAGAAGTTGCAATTACTTTCACACCAACCTAATACTTGGGAGGCTGAAGTAGGGGATGGCTTGAGCCCAGGAAGTGGAGGTTGCAGTGAGCCGAGATTACACCACTGCACTCCAGCCTCGGCAACAGGTGAGACCCTGTCTAAAAAAAAAACATTTTCTGAAAACTTACAAGATTTAAGTGAAAGTAGTATGTGTAAGCTGGAAAGCCATGTACAAATGCTAGCTCTTATTAATTCAAATTTCACAGCCTTTATTCTTTCTGCTAAAGGACTGTCTTCAGTTACATCCTGTATTCTTTCAATGGAACAAGAACACACATTAAAAATAGTATTCAAACAAAGAAATACAGCAACTCAGTTTATTACCTGCAGATTCTTCTGCATTGGTGCTAACAGTTCACTGGTCCAAAATTACTAAAATACTTAAAAAACTATACATTATGTAAACAAAACATAAATAAGACAGCATAGTTCTTTGTACATATATTTAGTACAGGTTGTTAGGGATTTTGGAATATGTACAATTTTACATCATGGACTGCATTTTTCACAATGCATAAATATATATATATATATATGTATTTTTACAGAAACAAAAATAAGATTTCACTAATGACACAGAATACCATATCATAGATATACTGCAACAGTCCAAATTCAAGAAGAAACATGTCAATGTAAATGTGCAAAAGGCTAGCTTACTCTAAACTATTCAAACTTTGTTCAATTTATGTTCTACAGACAGGTAAATCCTGTCTTTAAACACAGAACTTTGAAAACCTCCTCAGACCAGTAAGTGAAATGGAACAGATTTTTTCCTCCCCAAGAAAACAAAGCCTTGTTGCAAGCTAATGAAAAGATACATTAACACACACACACACACACACACACACACACAACTATGTATAGTAAACCTTCAACAATATAATAAACATTTAAAATTTTCTGGGAGTCAAAACAATGCCCCATTATTTAATAACTGGCTCTTTTTAGTCTAAATTCAAGATGCAGCTGTGTCAGGCTTCTCCAAGCCAGATGATTGAAAAGCAGGGAAGACAGACGCAGGATTTCGACTGGCAGATACAACAATCTGAGAAAGAGATGAAGAGAGTGAAGACACCTTAGATGCTGGAGTACTGATGGTATTCAAAATGGCTCCTTCTGGGCTAACCAACAATTTTTTGACAGGTGTGTCCAAATGAAACACTGAAGTGCTACTTGGCAGTGGAGGATTACTGGAGCAAATGGCAGAAACCAAAGATGTCTTAGCTAAAAGAGTGGCTGGAGGAGACTTAATTACTGAAGTCAGAGATACTGCTGGTACAGGAGGTGGAACAGGAACTTGAGCAGTTGTGTTTACGATTTGTGGTGATGTATGTATTGTGGGTACAGAACTTGCATTCCCAAAAGAGTTTAAAAATTTTGTAGGGCTTCTTAGAGGATGTTGTAGAGGTTGCCCACTTAAAGAATTATTTGATGCTAGTGTGATCTTCTGGGCAGAGTTATCTATTGGTGTAGTCTGAATGCCTTGGCCACTGTTAAGAACTAAGGGGGCTCCATATTTTGGATTAGTAGATATAAGGAGAACATGGCTGCCAGCTCCAAGACCTTGTGGTGGAACAATAAACCGGGTTCCGTTAATCATAATCTGAGTGCCAGGTGCCAAAGGGGTACTGGTGTTGATGACTATTTTTTGCTGAATACAAGGTTCATTGAACTGACTCCCGACTAGACTAGTTATAGTGGATGGTGCCGTAGCAGTGTGAACGGTAGTACCACCTGGAGCAGAACTGTAACTGGAGGTTTTTACTAAAGCTTGCTGGTTTGGCAGAGAAACAAAATTGGAAATATTAATTATTTTACCTGGACTTGGTGAAAGGGATGACAATTCAGCTTGAGATTGATTTGTGTTTACATTTGTTGGCACTGTAGTTGAAATCCCTGGTGGTTGAAACTGGAGCGAAGTCCGAGACTGTCTTTTAGAAAGAGATACAGAACGTGTGGCTCCTGGTACTGTTGCCGAATATGGAACTGTGTTTATTATTTTAGGGGATGTAGTTACAGGTGTAGGTAAGGCAACTGTAATAGGAATTTGCAAAGCTGATGTTAAACATTTAGGAGACACTGTTGGTTGTGTAGTTGAAATCAGAACAGATGACGCAAGGTGTCCTGTTTTCACAGTTGATATAGCCACAGTTTTTCCGAGATTTGACGAGCAAAGTTTATTTGACAAAATAGGCATAATTCTTGAAGAGGTATCATTTCCACTGACTAAAACAGGAGGTCGTGTCCCAGCTGAAGGAGAGGCTGAGGTCACTGAAAGGGAACCCAGAGATAAATTTGCTCCAGTTACTGAAAACATGTTTACTGCTCTTGCTGCAGAAACTACTGATTCATTAACAGGGGTAATATTCTGATTCACAAAATTTGAGTTTACTGGAACCGAATTACCACTTGTTGACAATGGCAAAATATAGCCCTTGCTACTTTTGTCTTCTCCCTTTGGGGTTACATTTTGCAATATGTTAACTGATGGGATAGCTGGCACAGTGCCTGAAGTATTTACGATTGCTTGACCTATGTTTAGTCCAATTTTCACATCTTTTATCTGAGACACAGCTGGTGATGAATTTATTTTTATTGGTGTGCCCACTGTAGATGGAATCAGTACTATTTGGGGTTGCTCTGGAGTCTTAACATATGCTTTATTCAATGGAGGAGGGAGACTTTGTTTTAATGATTCTGCAACGAGAGTTGGCGTAGATGTACCACTGGGAACTGGGGCATTAATAAAAACTAGTTTCTGGGCAGAAACACCTGTAGACGGCAGTGCAGGGGTCATATTAATTGCAGTTCCATTGCCAGAAGAAAGAACAGATGGAGCTGATACCAGCATAAGTTTCTGAACTGGAATCCCACTGATCACATCTCCATTTGTTGTTGCTGTTGCTTCTGTCCTTGCAACGGGATAACTTTTTGTGATATAATCTACTTGTTGCTGTTTAGTTGGAGTATGGATAACATTTGCATTATATTGTCCAAAATTTGCTGTTGATATGCTAATTACACTTACTGAACTACTTGTTGTTGATGGTAGTAGAGTGCTAGAAGAAACAGAGGACTTCAAAGGAGAAGAGGGCATGTGTGAAGTTTTATCTATCATGTGGCCCAAATTACCACTGCCAGTAAGTTTGAGATTTTTCCCCATGGATGGAGTAAAGCTAGCTGGAAGGGAAACAGAAGTTGGTGTTTGGCTGAAAGGTGAAAGATTAGATGTAGTAGTTGTTCCAGCTATAGGTGAAAAAGCAGAGGAAGAAGTTGTTGATTTTGGCACCAGAAATGCCTGAAGCTGAGAAGCAAAAGTGAAAACTGAACTTGAAGATACAGTACTGGGTGAATTTTGATCCAGGTTGGTCTGTACTTTTACAACTCCAGTGTTTCCACCTCGTGTCCTAACCAGAATTGACTGTGAATCTCTTATGCACACAGTTTTCAGCTCTTGCTTTGTTTCAGAAGAATCTGTCTGCTGTGCAAAACAGCTGAAGGAACTACCAGGATTTGTAGACCCATTCAGTGTTGTTGATAACAGAGGCTGACCTGTGGAGGAAATGGTGGGTGAAGCACTGGGCAAGGAGAATGTGGCTGCTGAAACTGCATTCTTGACTTTTCCTGCCTCACTCTGGTTAGTCTTAACTGGTGGTGTTAATAAGGTACTCACAGAGGTTACAGGCGACATAGACTGTGGTTTAGCACTACTTACATTTGATAAAGGTCTAACTGTTTTGTTGAAAACTGTATTTGATAGCTGGGTAGAAACAGTTCCTGGTGAGTTGACAAAAACTGATGCTAAAGAAGAATTTATGTGTGTTGTCTGTGGGAAAGATGAACAATGTTCTGTACCTTTTTGTTGAAGTGGTGGTATTTCTTTTGTAACTTTTCCTTCTTTATGCTGAATCACAAAATTCTTAGGCAGAATAAGAACCTGCTGCATGATTTTTTCTCCTGTTTTAGGATCCACCACAGGTTGCATCTGAATCTTTACAGAGTTATTTTGAAGATCTATTGGCAACCACTGGCCACAGGGCATTTTGTATACCATTTGTAAAGGACCTTTTGTATTGGTGTGGCAGGTCAATGCTGCCTTTATGGGGCTTGCTTCTGGAGGAGATAAAACTGGCTTTTCCACAGCAGGAGCATTTCTACCTGTGGAAGGTGGCAGTTGATTTGTTAAGGTCACTTTGTTCCCAATATTCTTTGCAAGCAAGGCCTGAATGGGTTTGGTCCCTTTCTGGAGAGTAGACACTGGTACTGAATCCAATGAGACAAATGACTCTGGAAATGATGGCTCCGTATGTGTTGATTCACTGATACAGTCAATCTGCACATCACCTTCTAGATTCTCAACTGTTGTCTCATTTGTGCTTAACTTTGCTTTCTTCCTTGGAGAAAGCTCTTTTGTGCTGTCATCCACATAACCAGTTTGTTTGGACTGTCGTTTAAGTGTTTTAAGCAGTGTCCTCGGTAAGTCTTTTGAAGGCAATTCCTTTTTCAACAGCTTGCTTCTAGCCATAGGAAAATCTATTTCTGATAATTTCATATCATCTGAAAATGATAAAAACAGGCATTTTGTTTATATAAAACAGCAACTAAATCATAATAACATCAACTGTAAAAAAGAAAGTCAACCTTTGAGCTGGCAATGTATTAAGAAATCTATTGCAGGGTGATTCAAAAGCCTTAGCTTTACTGATGAAGACAAAGATAAGGTGATCTTTGATATGATAATCTAGATACCATAACCATGACCAAGAATAACCTGTTACTGAGAAAATTATTTTTGGTCAAAATTTTTGGTCAACAATTCTGCTAATTCTTCTGCCAGTGTAAGTGCAAAAAATTGTTTCATTAGAAATACTCAAGTCAACAATTAGGGCTCAGAATTTAATTTGGAAAGGAATCTAGTTCTCTTTTTCAGCTAGGAACACTCTGATACCATAGAGAGATAGTCTTCCAATCTATTTCTAGAGATTCTAAAGGACAAAAACTGTCCAGTTTTTTCTGATGTTCATCCTTATAGTAAAAAAATTTATGTTCATATTCGGTCAAACTAGGTTTATAAGACATTACTCTTTTAATTTGCCAAAGATGGAAAACAATAGGTTAATGCATTTCTAACCACATACTTTCATATTAATCTCCATATAAACAATGAAAGTCATTAAACTAGATTTACATAATAATATAACCTGAAAAATAGAAATGAATTACAGATAATCTAATCCAGCCTTTTATCCTTATTAAAATCATGTGTTCATTCTGGTCTCACTAGGCCATCAACCATGGTAATTCCTCAAAAAATTATCTTCACAATATTAAGAACTTGTCAAATTCTATTTCTAAAGTAAATTTCAGATAGAGTACTTCAAAAGTACTATTAATAAAAGAAAAGCATGAAACAATTTCAAAGGGATTACAGATTAAGGATGTGTGATTTGTATGAGCAATCACTGCCCTACAGTTTGGAGTCAAGCACTGGCTCCTGAAACTCCCAGAAATGTGATAATGACTCCAAGAAACTTCTTTTTTTTGAGACAGCATTTTGCTCTGTTGCCCAGTCGAGAGAGCAGTGGAGCGATCACAGCTCACTGTAACCTTGAATTCCTGGCCTCAAGCGATCCTCCTATCTCTACCTCCTGAATAGCCGGGACTACAGGCATGCAATCACCATGGCTGGCTAATTTTTATTTATTTTTTTGTTGAGATGGGGTCTTGCTATGTTGCCCAGGCTAGCAGAAACTTCTCATAACGATGTGGATAGTACTTCTTAAAAACATAACAGATTTCCCCAATCAATATATTTCTTTGCCCATATTATCTTTTGCCTTCACAGCAAACAAAAATTTCTCTTTGTGCCTTTAGTGTTGATTTTTAAAAAAAGGTTTAATGCTTACCTGAATCAAAGTGATCTTTTTCTAGGATATCCAGAGGTTCTGTTGAGTCTACAGACTTACTGATTTCTCCCTTAGGAGAGTCTTTTCCAAGATCTCCCTCACCTTCATCGGTAGTCCACAGTTCTCCAGTAAATTTATCATGATCAGGTTGTCTTCTGAAATCATCATAGTCTTTCTTTAGGCGGCTCCTAAAATAAAATGCCCAACATAACAAATAATATGTATGTATTAAATTCTTGGAATCTAAACTAACTTTTAACATTTTAAACTACATATGGAAATATTTTCGATTAAGTCACTAGAAATTATGCTTTAATCTTAAGTGTGTCTAAGATGCTAAGTTCCGTCTTGTCAATGCTCAAAAGGACAGAACCTATGGTATAGGCATAAGAAACTTGAAACAAAAAATTATATATATCTGGCCACGCATGGTGCCCCGTGCCTGTAATCCCAGCACTCCCAGGCCAAGGTAGGTGGATCTCTTGAGCCTAGGAGTTTGAGACCACCCTGGCCCACATGGTGAAACCCTATCTCTACTAAAAATACAAAAATTAGCGGGCATGGTGGTGGGCATCTATAATCCCAGCTACTCGAGAGGCTGAGGCATGAGAACTGCTTGAACCCAGAACCCAGAGGTTGCAGTGAGCCAAGAACACACCACTGTACTCTATCGTGGGCAACAAAGCGAGACTTCCTCCATCTCAAAACAAAACAAAACAATATATATATCTGCAAATTTAAGAATAAAGATTTGAACATATCATCTAATTATCTTTATAAAGGTTGTTAGACCTTTACAAAGGTTGTTAGACCAATTAAATGAGACAAGAGTAATTTTTTTCTAGCTGCACTGACAGAGTAGAGAGTCTTAAAATTACTGACTTACATCTTAAAAGGTCATTTAAAAAAGTTAAGCAAGAAATTCTAAGCAACAGTATCTATTTTTGTGACTATTATACAGACAGTAACAAATCTATCACTTAATCCTAGGAGTAATTGTATCTAATTCTTTCAGTCTTAATAGAACCTATTTTAAAAAATTAAGCCTAGAAAAACAAAGTTGTAATCTTTCACAGAGATATTTTTCATATAAAAACATAATAGCTTTATTTCTGAGAAACTAGAGGTGGAAACATGCTATTAACCTAGGTATTTCACATATATACATCTACAGAGAGCTCTACCATTTACAAAAAGTCTTCTGAGATGTGTGCATTATTATGTTAACTTTACAAATGATGAAACTGAGGCCCAGAGAGATTAAACAACTTGCTTAAGGTCCTGTAACTTAAATCTGTATCTCACTGATCCTTTATTATTCCTTTTGTTTTCAACTAAGTTTTCTACCCTCTCCTCAACTTTTACTCTTAGTGTTGTTTATTCAAAAAATAAGTAAGAACATATGTTCTCCAATTTATTTATGTATTTTTTCCAAGACGGAGTTTTGCTCTGTTGCTCAGGCTCGAATGCGGTGGCACGATCTTGGCTCACTGCAACCTACGCCACCTGGGTTCAAGCAATTCTCCTGCCTCAACCTCCTGAGTAGCTGGGATTACAGATGCGCACCACCACACCTGGCTAATTTTTGAATTTTTAATAGAGATGGGGTTTCACCATGTTGGCCAGGCTGGTCTTGAATTCCTGACCTTGCGATCTGCCCAACTTGGCTTCCCAAAGTACTGGGATTACAGATGTGAGCCACTGTGCCCAGCCATGTTCTCCAATTTATTTTTGCTACACACTTATTTGTGCACATTAGATTTTAAGTCCTATTTCTGTCACTTACTAGTTTTAAGACTATTAATTTTAATTTAGTTTTTTGAGATAGGGTCTCACTTTGTCGCTGAGGCTGGAGTACAGTGGCACAATCTTGGCTCACTCTAACCTCCACCTCCCAGGGTCAAGCAATGCTCCCACCTCAGCCACCCAATTAGCTGGGGCCACAGGTGTGCACCACCATATCTGGCTAATGTTTGTATTTTTTGTAGAGACAGAGTTTCACCATGTTGCCCAGGCTCTTAATTTTTGAAACATTAAAATTCCTTAATTTTCTAAGCATCAGTTTACTTATTACAAATGGTAATAATAATAGTACTTACCTCCCAGTATGTGTGGCACATATTCAACAAATGTTAGTTAATAATTGCTTTCAATTTATTTATGTTTTAAATTATTAAGGATTTTATAGAAGTACATGAGGGCTGTAAAAGGTATTAGAATGTGTTACCAAATTATAATAATAAAATTAATTTCCCTTTCAATTTATAAGATTGGAATAAAAAATATCTATGTGGGGATAGCATAAAGTTCTCCTCCCTTCTCACTCTCAGTCATCTTCTTGGTCTCAGTTAATGGCTTTACTTCTTATTTCAAGAAAAAGGAGGCAATCAAGAAACTTTCACATGCTCACACCTCATCTGCAACTCACCTTAATGTGTATTGCTACTCTGCAACTCCCTACCTAAGCTAACACCTCCATTTAAATGCACCCTCTTATCTAATCAAGGATAACATCTACCAAATGTCCCTTCCTTTACCTGAAACCATTTTGTCTACTAGATTATTTCCATCAGTATACAAACATGTTATTCTATAACACAAACAACAACAACAACAAAACACCTTCTGTTAACCTCTTTTCTTTTCAGGTACTGCTCCATTTCTCTATTCCACCTTATAGCAAAACTCCATGAAAGAGGACTCTTTCATTTCTCTCCCCTAATTCTCTTGAATAGACTTCTAAGACTTTTACCCACTTTTCTACTAACATAGCTCACCAAGGTCATTAATATGATCCTCATGTTGCCAAATTAAATAATAAATTCTTATTTCTCATTTCCTCAACCCATCATGAGCAGCCCTCCTTTTTGAAACAAATTTTCTTTACTTGGTTTCCAAAACACTTCTCTTCCCTATCTTCCTATTCTACTGAGCATGTCTTCAAAGTCTCTTCTATTGAGTTCTACTCATCTTGGCCACTCCTACATGCTGGAAGATCTAGTGCTCACTTTTCTTTTCTTCTCTATCTATGTTCACATACTAGGTGATTTCTACCAGCCTATGTTTTTAAATACAGTCAAGATGCCCACAGCTCCCAATTTGTATGTCCAGACTTTCATGAACTCAAGACTCTTATGCCGAACTGCCTATTCAGTAACTGCCAATTCAATAATTAGATGTCTAAAGAGCAATTCAAAGTTACTATGTTCAAATCCAAACTCTTCAATTCCCTCTACTTCCCAAATTTGCTACTGAGTCTTCCCTATCTCATGGCAATTCCTTTAGACCAAAAATACTGGGTATCATCTTTTTCACTCCTCACTTTCTCTCATATCCCACATATCCAATCCTTAAGCAAATTCTACCAATCCTACTTTCAAGAAATATCCAGAATCCAACCACTCCTTAGTATCTGCACTGCTATTATCCTGGTCTAAGCCTCTATCATTTTTCTCCTGGATTACTGCTTTAGTGTAACTGGTTTCCCTGCTTTCTCATCGTTGCCCCACTACGCTTGTCTCAACACAAGAGTTACAGAGATTGCTTTGAAACATAGATCAGTTCCTGTCCCTTCCCTGCTTAAAACCCTTCAATGCTTCTCATTTCACTGTAAAAACTCAAGTTCTTAAAGATCTACATGATCTGGTTTCCTTCCTCCTTACCTGACTCTTGCCTGTTACATTTCTCTTCACTCACTCTGCTCTCCTTACATTTGCCTCTTTGCATCTCCACTAAATGCCAAACACGCTATAAACTTTAGGGCTTCAGTACCTTTTATTCCCTCTGCTTTCCCTCAGAAATCCACATGACTCTCTCCCTCATTTGCTTAAGGTCTCTGTTCAAACATCAACTCATCATGGAAGCTTTCCCTGACACCCTGATTAAAGAGTAACCTTCATCCCACCCAAACCAGCCATTTCTTAACCCTCGTTGCCTTGCTTTATTTTTCTTCACAGCACTTTTTGCCATCTGACATTTGAGTGTGTTTTTTCCATGAGAATGTAAGTCACAGAATAGGGGCTTTGTTTAGTCAACAATATTTTCTCAGGGCTTAGAAAATTGCTTGCAAACAGTGGGCACTCAAAAATATCTGTCGAATTACAAATGAACGAAAAACCACTAAATGATTCCAGGACATCATCCAAAAATTATAAATTAAGGACCATAAAATAAGTAAAACAGATCAGAATGTTTGAATTACCTGTTTCTTTGGAAAGCCTTCATTAATTTTGGTTCCCATGGCAGCAATTCATTTAAAAGACGTATCAATGTACTATGTAATTCTTTTACAGCTTGCCTCCGATGATACCATTTTCCCTAAAACAATGTTTAAAGTAAATCCCTTAGATTTATTCCAAAAATAAATGTCAAGCCTTATTTTCTGAGTAAAACACAAAAACGCCAATACTCCATGAAAACATATTTGTTCTTCAGAAGCTTGCAGAAAGGGGGAAAATATCCTGTAATACATTTTATTCAATATATGTAACAATTGTCAATTCTACCAGAGAAGTCTGAAACCTGTTTCATCCAACTGGAAGACAAAAATTTTAAAAATATTTTAAAACTGCATCAATTATAAATGTCTTAATAAATCATTTGTTAAATATATGTAAAAATATAAACATTTATATAAATTCATTAAATAAGTATGATATGGGTCATGCAAGTAAAGTTACTGTAATCTTCCCAAAGAGTAGGGAAAAGAGGAGAAAAGGTAGGTTTATTATCATGTCTAAAAGCAATCTTTTTAACAAACTTCTTAGGAAAATTTACAATTATTTTATTTTATAATGTTTCTAGCCCAGAAAAGTAACCAAGCAGTTACTGTTTTCAGTACTCCAATGTTATACTAAGAGTAATAATTACTTATGTCCTCTCAATTTGCTAAATATTAACCTAGGTATTTCACATATATACATCTAGAGAGAGCTCTACCATTTACAAAAAGACTTCTGAGATGTGTGCATTGTTATGTTCACTTTACAAATGATGAAACTAAGGCTCAGAGAGATTAAACAACTTGCTTAAGGTCCTATAACTTAAACCCCTATCTGCCTGATTCTGAAGTCCAAGCTCTTAAAACCACATCACATAAATTTAACCTGACACAGGCTATAAAAACTTCTAGAAGATACATCTCACCTGTATACATAAAATTATTTGAATAACATAGGAACAAGAAATTTATAGCTGCTAAGCCAAAGTATATACCTATTATTACCATTACCTACTGTTACATAACCATGTTTTTTTTTTTTTGTCATGGCTTTGAGATATAATTTACATACTGTACAATCTTCGTGTTTCATTTCTAACAAAAAATACATTACTTATATATGTTATGGGTTACATTTAACATGTATAAAATTAGATTTTATCCTATAGCAACTGTTAAGTGAGTCAATTTGCATATAAGTAGAACACTAAGGCAGAAAAATTACGCCTATCTAGAGCAAGAAGTATTAAGCACGTGAATAAATTTCCCAATATATATAAGGTCATATGTATACACACACACACACACACACACACACACACACACACACATATAGGACCTTCAAATTTGTCATGAAAATTTTAGTCACATATAAACCTATGTGATGAACAGTATAGTTTCACCAAAAATATTCTGTGCTTTAAACCAGCAAAATGTTTATGCACATAAATAGCTAAATTTCTACCTCTGAGGTATTTATATCTTAGAAGGGAAATTGCTTACTAGAAGAAAAGATATGAGATTATATATGTGCATGTGCACATAATGAATATGGAACCTAGGCTCACAACTAATTCTTGTTTGTTCTTAATGGTATGATGAATCATAGTATTAAACAAAAAATTTAAAGAAAAGTAATTTTTATTTCATATGTTAATCTAGATAGGCCTCTTTCTTGTTAAATATGTAAAGTACACAAAGGACTCAAGTTAAAAATGAGCTACACCTTACAAGTTTATTTTTCTCAAATAACCACCTTGCCATGTATGTACCTAAGCAACAATCCTGCATGATCTATACATGTAACCCAGAATCTAAAGTACAATAAAAAAAGATAAAAGTGCTTATTTTAAGCGATGAAAATAAAACTAATAAACTGATACACAAGGAAATTGAAAAAATAACTTTAATTTAGAAAAAGTGGACTTAAAAATACGTAGACTCTTCCCTTTAATAAGGCATGTACACCTTGGAAGTTTTTCTCAAAGAAATGTTGTAAGATGGTACAAAGTGCTTATTCTAAGCCATGAACACAAAACTAGTAAAATGATACATTATAAAACTGAACAAAAAGTAATTTTCATCTAGAAAAAGTGAACTTAAAATAGAAAATAGGTATATGTATAACCAACATTCTTCTATTTCTCAACTATTTGGCTTCAAAAAATGCAACGGTGACAGTGGAAGTAAATGTTTCCTAAGCTAAACAGAGAAGAAAGAGGAAAGGTATGATGGTAGGGAGAGTATACTCTTTGTGGCAGAATTAACTGGAAAAGTGTTCAAAGACTAGGGAGCACCAGGAATGCTGAATTCCTCACTGGGAGTTATAGAAGAAAAACGACAGTTGTAGAGTTACCACAGGCAGTATGACTGCTGCCTGGATTAGCATGTGGTAGTGCGGTGGGGAATGCAGACGGACTACCAGTACTGTGTCACAGAAGACCTTACTTAGGTCTAGGTAGGTGAGGCATAGGACAGGGAGACTATGTAGCTGGGATGTTATTTCAAGATATTTGTCAGCTCTATTTGTGTCTCTGCTAAATTATAATATTAATTTTTGCAAAAAAAGAGTTTTTAAAAGATTAGAACGTTTTTACCTTTTAATTTTATTTTTATTACTAATCTTAGGAATTTAATCCAACATGCAGAAATATATACTGAAATAGAAGACTGTACACAGGGAAGGAAACTTAACTATTATGATCAGAGAATAGATTTCTGTCATATAACTCTGCCTTACCCACTAATCTGTTTTGAAATGTCTGTGATCTTATAATGTTATATGCTTTGTGTCCTTCTTCTCTTTATTTATATATTTTCAGCTTGGGGTAGTGGTGGTATAGTATTCCATTCATAATTTGAAAATGCTTATTGAATCATTCTATATTTGGAAAACAAACCCAAAAGTTTATTATTTTCATAACACAAATTGTAGGAAAGTAAATATTGATCAAATGCTTTGTCTGGCAGATACATACAAGTATAATGACCACAACAGAGAGCGCCCCTGTACCCTGACATGGAGAACGTGAATCAAGTTTTTATGTTGCTCAAAAGCATGCAGAGGTTTTAAAAAATTGAGAATTACTCTTTTGGGATTGCTGTTTGAGGTAAGGTGCTTTAATTACTAACAGTAAAAGGGAAACTCACACTGTTTGTTTTATGTATCATCTTCTTTGGCCAAAACATGGTGCTTATAACCCCAATCAAATTAAAATAACAACACTGTTCCTTTCTACTTAGTGGTAGTCTCAGTTTCACAATATACAATGAAATTAATGTAAAGAGAAGAAAAGTTACCTAAAAGAAATCAGAGATAACATCTGCCTTATCTAGGGTCTACTACAAAAATTTATTTTAAAAAATCAAACAAATATTTACTGAACTTTAAATTAGGTCATTAACTAAAAGCTACTAATAGCTTTTCTGATTGATCAACTTTATTCATATACACAGAAAGCGGAAAAAACAAAGAACAACGATCATGTTTCATTTAGGATGAAATTATTAAAGTTGAAAGGAAACTCAGAGGGCATTTAATTTCTAAAGAAAATGGTCTAAAGTTATACAGGGAAGTACAGTTGACCCTCTGTATCCAACCACAGACAGAAAATATTTGGAAGAAAAGAAATGAATGGTTGTGTCTACACTGAACACACACAGACTTTTCTTTCTTGTCATTATTCCCTAGACAATACAGTATAACTACTATTTATATCACATTTACATTGTAGTATATAAGCAATACAGAGATGATTTAAGTCTACATGAGGATATGTGTAGGTTAAACATAAAGACTACACCATTTTACATAAGGCACTGAACATACACGGATTTTCATTTGAAGGTAGGGTCCTGGAACCAATCTCCCAATGATACTAAGAGACAAGTGTAGTTGCAGATAGAAGCAGCCATTAGACTAGAATGCTATACTCTTAAATACTAACATCTACTCTCCTTCCACTACACAATGCTATATCTCTTGGACCTCACACAGACAATTCCTAAAGAAGAAATAGATTATATTGTGTAAGTACCTATATTTACATGTAGGTATCTATGTAATGTAGAATCAGAATCTCTAAAACTTATTTTAACTTTTAAAATTACAATAATAATTAAAATTATAATGACCTAGAGTGAATTGGATCAAAAGCCAAACAGCAAGTTCTTCTATCTTCAAACAGAAAGAGAGAATATGAATGTAATAAAAATCAGAGAGGCTCCTAAGACTCTTTCTCTATACTGTCTAATACAGAAACAATAAAAATGGCAGATAATTTAGTAAAAGATCATTTGTGGAACAAGAGCTATGACTTTCACTAATAAAACATAGTTAATAAGCTTTATGCATCTAATTTTAGTTCTAACTCTCCTTTATAAACAAATATGTGAATACAGGGATAAATTAACTGTTTCCATGTTAGAATTTTCACTATTTTCATAGGTAAAAAATACTTTCCAAGAGAATCTCAATGCATTATATGAATTTAACAATTCAAATATTTACTGAAAGTCACTTTAAAAAAAGAGGCAAGTAGTATTTTTCTTTTATGAATCAACAAAAGTACGAATTTCAAGCAAACAAAATGGAACCAAAAGCATACAGTGTAGTTTAAATTTGAAACTTACCTTTCATGCTTTCTCATCCAGTGTCCACTGCAGCTGCAGACTGCCAGCTCCTTTTCCCTGAGATGCTCCAACTACCCAACACTGGAGGTTTTATAACCCTATATGGATTGCTCCAAAAGAGCTGGTCTATAATCACAAGGTAACTCCTTCGTTATATTATGCAGTTTTATAAGTTTTTGAGTATAAAAGATCAGTAACTTAAGGAATCATAAGGGAAAAGAAACTTAAAACTTACAAAACTACACAATATTGTAAAAAGAAAAGCTGCATCTCTATGTACGTGAAATGGGTGGGGAAGGAAACTTACCTCACAGCTAGAGAACAACTCCATCCTGCTGCAATAATTTGGGATGGGTATGGCAGCACCAGCATAACACTGGTGGGGTGTGGCAAGGAGAGGGAGCTGGCAATCTGCTGATGCTAGGGACACTGGATACCTACAAAGGAAGAACCAGGAGGGACATAAATTCTAGATTAAACATCTCATTACCACAAATACATTTTGCACATTTTAATTTAGATGCTTTGTACATTAAACTTAGGTGAAAGTCACTTGTTTATACAAGCCGTACAATTATTTACATAGATATTTCTTGTAATATTATATCTAAACAAAACAGGTATTGGCAGTCATATGAAGAAAAAATTAAAATCATATAAACATATACAAAGAATGCTTTTTTAAATTGAGATGATATTATTGTGGAGATAAAATTTTTATTAAGAAGAACAGTACAAAAACATGACTTTTATAACAAAAATATGAATGCTATTTTCCTATATGCTTTTATTTACAAATATATTGTTAGATCATTGACACATGAAGCACAAAACATAATATTTTTTGTAGTAAGTTTGATTCTTGTCACAGACATAGATCCTGTGGCAGAGAAGGGATTAAATATCAATGTATTATGCTTTTCTTTTCTTTCCTTTTTTTTTTTTGAGACAGGGTCTTGTTCTGTCGCCTAGGCTAGAGTACAGTGGTGCGATGTCAGCTCACTGCAACCACCACCTCCTGCGTTCAAGCAATTCTCCTACCTCAGTCTCTCCAATAGCTGGGATTAAAGATGCCCGCCACCATGCCCGACTAATTTTGAATTTTTGTATTTTTTCAGTAGAGATAAGGTTTCACCATGTTGACCAGGCTGGTCTTGAATTCTGACCTCAAGGGATCCACCTGCCTTTGCTTCCAAAGTACTGGAATTATAGGCATGAGCCACGGTGCCCTGCCATATTATGCTTTTTAATTAAAATGCGTAATTTTTAGAAAAGCCAAATAGATCCCTTTTAGAAAAGCCAAATCGATCCCTACAAAAAGATGTCTTTACTGACTGAATTGGCTAGGCACTAAAAGATGTCTCATTTAAAATCACTAGCTATATCCAAAGGTATAATCTAAAATCGCATGTATAAAAACAGCACAAATATAATGAACTGCAACTAAGTATTTTAATACACTAATCTGATATTTTCCTTAGTCTAAGTACTATTAAATGAAAAGGTAATGCTGTATTCAATAAGTATTTACTTATTTTTCTTATTGCTTACCTAACTACCACCATATTAACATATTCCTGCATAGTCACAGTTTTGGGGGTAAAGCATCATATTAATCTTGTTGGTATACAGTACCTTGAAAATGTGCTATTTTGACAGTATAATCCATATAAATATGAAAAAAGTTAAGAAGTATTTTAACACTGACAGAAGTTCTAACATAAACTATTATGTATGCTATTATTTTCTCTTGAGATACTCTTACCAATTTTTACTTAAAACTCATAGAAAAGGAACACATTTGTACTTTAAAGGCATCCCACACTGAATATATTGAATAGTATATCCAATATTTCCATTATATTTCTAAATTAGCATTTAAATAGAAAGCACAAAGGCAAACTACAACAATAACAATAATGATAACATTGCCAGTTTCTCTGTCTTCCAGCTTTGTAGGGAAAAACTGGGTGACAGATCACTTTCCTGGTAAGGTAGTTCACTATCACTGGGGAAGAAAATCTAACAACATACATTTAAGAGATGATGTGCTACCATTTTCATTTACAAAGAAGAAACCTGGATTAGCAATTAGCCGCTGGTTGAGTAACTGAATTTGACTGTTTTCAATAAATTGATATTAGCAAACAAATTGATAAAATTTTAACTGATCTATACATGCTATTGGAAAGATGAGTTCTCAAACAATTCACAGTACAATCTAAACCACAAAGTAATTATATGTTTATTTGGCATAAGAGGGGCATAAAAAGTTCCACATAAGTGAAATTAAGATTGGATATATTTTAAAAGCAGAGACTGCATCCTACTTACTTTTATTTTGTCATTATTTTCTCACAACGCCTAACACAAAAAAGGCCCACAGTAAATGTTCCACTACATAAGTACATTTCTCATGTAACTGAAGTTTCTTCCTTAGATACAAAAGATTTAAAAATTGATTAAAATGCTCCTAAAATATGTCTTTCAAATTTTCTGACAATGAATATAATCTAACTATTGATGACTTGGCTTATCATTATAAACAAGTTTGTTAGTTTTAAACTCCCTAAGACCTGCTTTTGTTTTTCAATTGTCTTTTTAAAAATTATTCATCAGCCGGCATGGTGGCTCATACCTATAGTATCAGCACTTTGGGAGGCTGAGGCAGGTAGACTGCTTAAGCCCAAGGGTTTGAGACTAGTTTGGGAAACATAGCTAGTTTGAGACTAGTTTGGGAAATCCCATCTCTACAAAATATACAAAAATTAGCCGGCCATGGTAGTGTGCACCTGTAGTCCCAGCTACTTGGAAGGCAGAGGTGGAAGGACTGCTTGACCCTGGGAGATGGAGGTTGCAGTGAGCCAAAATCACACTACCACACTTGCCAAAATCACACTACTGCATTCCTGCCTGGGCGACAGAGTGAGACCCTGTCTCAAAAAATAGAACAATCAATAAATTATTTATCAGTGTTTCATGCCTTAAACACCTCAGTAAATCTGCCTTAAACACCTTATCCTATTTAAAAGCAGCTGTTACTACTTGTTAGAATCACATCTTACGTTAAAGAACTGGTTCCCCATAAGGAACCATAAGGTCTATTTTAAAGTACTGTAACATCCACATGTGTACTCTGTGCCCTCTATTTAGGCTCCTTTCTGCTCCCTGCTGGATTCTGGGTTAATTTTCCTTCAATATATAATATATATATATTTTTTTCTTTTTCTACGGAGTCTGGTAAGATGCGAGGCAAGTTTTATTAATGTTCAGTCCATTCAGTTTTCACATAATTTTCCAACTCACAAAAGGCACTGAACTAAAGTCTTTCCAAAGATTTTGATATCTTCTACAATACAAAAACTCAGAATGATGTAAAGCTCATTTTTTTTACCCTAATCTCTATAGATATAAACTAAACTTTCCAGAGCTGTGGAAGGTAGTAAAGAAACTGTTAAACAGAAGACAATACAAATTTATTGGGACTTTGAAAAATGCCTGACATTTAAAATGTTATTATATTTGAATAGGGTATGTGATATGTAATTCAAAAGGGTTTAAAGCAAATTATAAAAGACACACTAGCTTGTAATCCCAGCATTTCGGGAAGCCGAGGTGGGTGGACCACCTGAGGTCAGGAGTTCGAGACTAGCCTGGCTCACTCTCTACCAAAAATACAAAAATTAGCTGGGCATGGTGGAGCATGCATGTAATCCCAGCTACTCGTGAGGCTGAAGCAGGAGAATCCCTTGAACACCAGAGGTGGAGGTTGCAGTGAGCTGAGATTGCGCCACTGCACTCCAGCCAGGGCGAAAGAACAAGACATTCACAAATTTCATCAAGTATAAGTCTTAATTAGAAGTATATTACGTAATAGAATACTCTCTATGATGGGATCTGGTATTATGATTTCACTGATTTCTACCTAAGTTTCAAAACATCAACTTGTTTTATCTCCATAGTAAGTTGTCAGGAGCGGACAGAATGAAAGAATATGGAGAGCCCTTGGCAAACAGGCTTAGACCAAGGTTTTACAACCTCAGTGCAACTAACATTTGGGACAAGACAGTTCTTTGTTGTGAAGAAATGTCTGTGCATTGCAGGATCCTTACAATGCAGGATGTTCAGCAGCATTGTTGGCCTCTGTCCATTAAATGTCAGTGCCACTTCTTCAACTATGACAATCAATGTCTCTTAGCAAGAGCAGCAAACTCACTCCTGACTGATAATCACTGGCTTAACACAGAACTCTGTGACCAAAAAACTGAGGGGTCAGCATCTCTGATCTAAGCTTCTGACTTCTCTAATATTCAGTCTGGCCAATGTACACCCTTTGGTTAGGTAAGAGAAGTATTGGTATTGTATTCTGGATTTACATTATTTTAACAACATAAGATTAATTTTATCCATTATTTGAAATTTCTTTACAATTCCTTAACATATCTTTTTACATATTGTAATCATTACATACATATTATTTTGTGTGTTCTTTTTATTTTTTTGAGACAGAGTCTAGCTCTGTCGCCCAGCCTGGAGTGCAGTGGTGTCAACTCAAGCGCACTGGTGCGATCTTGGTTCACTGCTGCCATCTTGGCTTACTGCTGCCTCCAACCTCCTGGGTGGAGCCTCAGCTTCCTGAGTAGCTGGGATTACAGTCATGCACCACCATAGCCTGGTTGATTTTTGTATTTTTAGTAGAGATGGGGTTCACCATGTTAGCCAGGCTGGTCTCGAACTCCTAACCTCGTGATCTGCTCCCTTCAGCCTCCCAAAGTGCTGGCATTAGAGGCGTGAGCCACCATTCCTGGCCTATTGTGTATGTTCTTAAAACTTAACATTTCACAAATATATCCATGTTGTAACAATGAACTACCAATTTTACTAGCTATATAACAGTGTGTTAACACTGTTAGTCATCTCCCTACTGCTGAACATATGGATTTTTTCCAAATTTCCACTATTAGGGGTGGTTTGCTAAACACACCATTGTGTATATTACTTTTGGAGGTAGGGAGTAGAAATGGGGAGAGCAAAAGTTAAATTCCAAATAGCATCAAAGGATCAAAGTGCACAGGCAGTTGAGCTCAGTATGTATAGCCTTCCTTATATACTGATCATAAATAAAATCTGTCTTAGATCCTGTTCAATGTTGAGGGGCTTATCTGTTAAAAGATGTATTAGAAAAGATATGTCTTACATTTAAAATGTACTTATCAGTATTTCATTTATCATCATATAACCCAGATGAGCGTTTTTCCCTTATAAATAACATTTTTATTGCAAAATTTTCACTTTTCCTTATACCCAATATCTACAAGCGTCTTTCCTTAATTGAAGAAGATTGAAACTTCTTTGAAAATCAGAACTATGATACAGAACATGAGGGAAAAGGGGATTATATGAAATACTTAGAAATATAAGCTTGGCAAAATATTCCAATTTTTATTATTTAGAAAGTAATATTGTCTAACAAATTTCAAGTACAATAAGAGCAGGTAAATTTATCAATATCTTAGCTCTATCTTTCAGAAAACCGAATAGATTTCCTAGACTAAAAAAAGATATTTTTCAAATAAGCAAAATGCAAAATTTCTCTCTTAACTAAAAACAAAAATAAAGACAAAGTTTTGTGATTTCTTCTTTAGATCATGAAATAATGCTATGATCTAAATAATGATGAGGAAGACAAAATTAAAGGACTTTGTCAAACTACATATTTATCTTAACCAGAGGTCTCACTTCTCACAAATCTCAGGTAGATAATTAAGTTCAGTACCACAGGATCCAAAGGATGATGAGGACTTTTTGAACTAAATCCCTAAATGAAGTGATAAGATCAAGTGAACTGAGCATAAATTTCAGAAAATTTCTCTTCACATAATTAACCATAAACAAAATTAGTTGTTTTGCAAGAATGAGTAAATAATTTAAATTTTAAAACACTAAGTCTTCCAGTAAAATGAGTAATTCAATGACAAAACCTCTAAAAAATTAAAAAAGACTTGTTACGTTAAACATAAGGATGCTCTAAAAAATAAAGTTTACTAATTAAAAAACAAAAACTTTTAAAACGGAATATTCACCTGAGTGAATAAATGGGATCATTCTTCCTCATGGCTTTTGTACTTTGGTAGGAAAAACTACCTGGAAAGGTCCGGCAGAGAAGCCTCGTGAAGCAGCTAGTTGTTTATATTACATGAATCCATGATAACCCTCTATCACGTGTAATTTCTATCTTTAGTGATGACATCTATGACAAAGAAATATTTGTAATGGAATATGTCTTCTTTGTTACTGGAGCCATTTTTATAGATATGAATGTTGATAATAAAAGAATTGTTTTGACTCCAAACACTTAGTTTTAACAGTGATACACTCTTATGAAGATCAGTATTAATACTTCATTTATCTGACAATAGTAAAGGAAGGCCACAAGACAAAGAATCAGTCAAAATAGTTGTCACTATTACCAAGTTTATACACCTCATTATTAAGAAAATCCTTCAGGTCTTTACCATGAACCCAATTCTAGTTAAGTGTGGTTACCTGCTTTCTTAATCCACAATATATCAGCTAGAGCAAGCATATGGACATACACAATAAATAACAGGTGACAGACAGCTTGGCAATGAAAAAAAGAACAAAAGCAAAAATACAAACAAACAAAATCCTTCAAAATATATTAACATAAAAGCCTTTAAGTGAATGTTTAATCAGAGCTACTAACACCAACATATTTTTAGAGTACAATATTGGTATTCATAATGATGACCCTCAAGTCATCAAGAAAAGGTTAAATTGTGTTCAGTATAGTACAAGGAGTCAGGGAAGTTTTTCCATTAAAATAAGTTTTAGTATCAAAGGTTTAAGTTTCAGTTATCTAGAATTTCAGTTAAGTGTAATACCTTATTTGCAAATGATTCCAGTAGAACTGGTAGTAAATATTAACATAAACATTCAGTAAAGTTAATTCCTAGCACATCTATCACACTTAATATTAGCTTTTGTGAAAAATAAGGAACAATAGAAGCAAACTTTTATTGTCTATTTGCTTTTTGCTGTGTGGCCACTTCATTGGTTAAGATAACCTGGTGATCTAAACAATCTTTTTTTTTTTTTTTTTAGATAGAGTCTCATTGTCACCCAGGCTGGAGTGCTGTGGTATGATCTCAGCTCACCATAACTTCCGCCTCCGGGGCTTAAGCGATTCTCCCCTGCTTCAGCCTCCCAAGTAGCTGGGATTACAGGCGAATACCACCACGTCCAGCTTACTTTTTGTATTTTTAGTAGAGATGGGGTTTCACTGTGTTAGTCAGGATAGTCTCAATCTCTTGACCTCGTGATTTGCCAGCCTTGGCCTCCCAAACTGCTGGGATTATAGGCATGAGCCACTGTGCCGAGCCTAAACAATCTTTTAAACAGTTTAAATTAAGGAGAAAGAGCTCTTATGTTGGTAATCTCAATAAGATTATCCCTGCTAAGTACAGTTCCAAAAATTTTTACATTTTGAAGAGTGGAAAACATATTTTAAAAGTAATATGCACACATCAGGGGGCATGGACAAGTTAAAAGTTTAGACATACAAATCGAATCAACTAAATCCTAGGGTAATCTAGAATTTTCGGATAAACATGCCCTCAAGGAATATGTCAAATATTGGTAGTTTATGTTTACTTCTTTTTTTTGAGTCAGGCTCTGGCTCTGTTGCCCAGGATGGAGTGCAGTGGCATAAACACAGCTCACTGCAGCCTCGACCTCCTGGGAATAAGTGATCCTCCTGCCTCAGCCTCCTGAGTAGCTAGGAGTACAGGCATGTACCACCATGCCAGGCTAATTATTTATTTTTTGTAGAGATGGTGTCTGCCTTGTTGTCCACGTTGTTCTCGAACTCCTTGGCTCAAGAAATCCTCCCATCTCAGCCTCCCAAAGTGTTTAGATTATAGGCCTGAGCCACCATGCCTGGCTGTGGTTTATATTTTCTTTTACTCTTCTTCTACACAGTACCAATGGAAATGAGGTAAATGGCTTTACAGAAACCTCTAGAATGCTTGCAAAAGTCTTTTTCTCCTATAATATATGCCGTAAGTACATAAATCAATTATGCTTAAAACTGCATTAAAAAAACTTCTAATTTACAATATGGGAATAAATAAAAGTAAGTTATGTTTAACTGTAGCATAAAAAACTGGCAAATTTATTTAACAGAATTCTGTTTAAAATGAAATATGGACACCTCCCTAAAAACAAACAACTTCTGCAAAAAACAGTAACACTCCTGATACTTTAAAAAAACTATTCCTTCCTATTAAAGAACAGAATTAGTCCTTCCTGAGCATAAAACTTCAAAAAAAAATAAATAAATAAAAATAAAAATAAAAAACCTCTGGCTTTTTTAACTGAAAAACATTTATATGACATAAATGTTTGAGGAATATATCACAGCAGTAAATTTTAATGAAACACCTGGTCTTCCACATCAAGAGACTGCCCATATACCTAAAGTGTAAATGTACAAAAATATAAGAGTCTAAACCATTTTTAATGGAAATATTTCTAAAATATGCAGTTTTCCACATTCTCAGGTTATATATTGAACATAATGTTTTCTTGCTAATTGTTGACTATCATTATGAACATTTATTTTCTCTCTTAAATTACCATGATACTCTCAGGGTTATCTATCACACATGAGACTTCTGAAATGCTTAAGGTTGTTTCACCCTAGTATTAAGTAACTTCAGAAGGCTGTACTTTTATGGTACTGCAATCTCTTCCTTTCAGAGTGTTACCAATAAGTCTTTCCTAACAACATATAAAATGACTAATACAAATCTGCTGATATCAAACTTGCTGAATCACTAACCATATTTTATATATCTTAACAGGTTCTGAGCAAAGATCTAAAAGTGGCTTCATGATATTCCTAAGGCATCAAACAAAGGATTTTAAAAAAAAATGATCAATTTTCTTCAGTGTTTAAAGCCTTTCCTATTTATTTATTGGTATGTAATTGTATTTAAAAATCTGTGAATAGCCCAACTATAAATGCTAGCTAAATAGGTGTTATTGATTTAATAAGCAGCACAATTAAGTGTTTTACCAAGTATTGGGTGAATAAATATAATGCCCTTAAACTCTAGTCTCTCAACAATTAAAATACTAGAAAATGAAAGTAAGGATTAATTATAATTTAGAAGATACAGTGAAAGTTAAAAAACTTTCAGCAGATAAAGTTTATTTAAAAAGTCATATCGTTTAAGTATGTATCAAAATTATCTGGGGCAGTATTAAACAATTTACATCCATTTTTATGTTACACTTAATTAAAATTTTGTTACTAAGCAATAAACTTCCATTAAAAACATATAATTATTAAGAATATTTGCAAGGCAAACACCCAAAAAACTACCAATCAGAAAACAACCAGCCAGTATATTGGGAAATATCTAAAACTATACCTGATACAAACCGGGCAAACAAAATTAACTGCCCCTGGCACGATTTCTGTCTATTAAAAATAAAAACTAGACCACACAGGAGAAATAAAAGAAACAATGTTTCTATCTTTCATTGTAAATCTTAATGTAATCCAGGAAAACAAGGTTTCAAAAAGGCTTTAGAAAAAAGCAGGAATAAATTTTAATGCTGACAATAATAGATAGAACTTTTGGATCAACACCTACCGATTTTTTTCTACTGTTTTCCAGATCTTTGAGTTCATTCTCGATTTTTGTGATTAATTCCCTGAGTTCATCAAGATTAGTGCAAATAAGCTAAAATAAAACACAAAAACACAGCTTGATAACACATAATATAAAACACCCAAAATGTGGTAACAGAAGTTGTTTTAACACACACTGAATTCACAATTATTTTTCTCTGTAATAGTAAAAAGCAAGGAAAGCTCTGCAGTTTATATTTTAAAATATATTTACTTGGTATGATGTATGAACTTCAGGCTTAGTAAAAAGAAGCTGAAATTTCAACATTGGTGGTTTAATCCCACATCCCCACCTTTCAGTTTGCTTTATAATTCGGGTACTTTCTTAACATTATTAACTTTCAGCCCAGAATGACAAAGATCTGGAAACTCACCCTAGATTTCACAGGTTGTCAAATCACCTTTAAGATATGCTTTATTAGACAGTCTCCCAGTAGGTGAATAAACACATTCCTGGAGAACTGTTGTTATACCTTTGCTTTGGTTTACTAACTATACAATTTAACAAACCTTAGTTATTGCTATTGGGATTGCTAAAAGGACTGCAATTATATGTAACATACTCAGACTTAAACAAAATGAAATACACATTCTTAATATCAGTTAAGTAATATTTAATAAAATCATCTCCACAGATAGCATCTATTTCCTTTCATAATTGTGTGGCTCATTTTATTTCACCTGGTAACACTGGCAAATGGCCAAAATAATTCTTAGTTATTAACAACTAAACTAGCTTGGTTTAATTACCAAAGTTTTAGTCAACTGTCAGCAACATTAACAAAAATATTAGTAACTACATTTAATTTTTGTGAAATTATACTGAATTTCTCCAATTGATTCAATACACTTTTTTCCTAAAATAATTTAAGCTATATTTTAAATTTTATTGTGAAAAGAACTACATTTCTGAAACAAAATTGCAGCCAAATAGAGAAGAAAAATCTCAGATTAATGAAAAGTCTTTTTGTAATGTTCATACCATATAATTTTGAAAACATACTGCACTTATAAATTACTAATTCACCATTGGCTTTTATCAGCCCCATGTTTGCTACATTGATTAATTTCCATGTAAGGGGATTGTTTTTCCCAAAAGGCACCTTCTTTTGTTAGAAGAGCAAACAAACAACAACAACAAATAAAGCAAAAGTGGGTTACAAGGTAATTCCTAGTGGCCATTAAGTGACAAAAATAAGAGCCCCTTGAATTTCTTTTATTAGGTTAAACCACATGAAATTGCTGAACAAGATAATTCCTAGTGGCTATTGAGTGACAAAAAAAGAGCCCCTTACATTAATTTTATTAGGTTAAACCATATGAAATTGCTGATATGCTTTTTATTTACAAAAATGGCAAGACAGTTCAATCCAAGAGACTAAGAAAAAGTGATAACACATAATTGTAATTTGTATTAACAATTAGGAATATCTATATAATTTCAAACTCATGAATTGATCAAGTAGGGAAAATATGTACTTAAGTAATACAAATTAAACAATTTGAGAGTAGAAACAATACAGTGATGTAGTAGGACAGTGTAGCTGATATTTATTAGAAACTACACAATGCAATTTGCCAAATCTACTTATGAAAGAGATGCTGATGACCAAGCAATGGACTGGCCAACCAGGTAAGTGAGTTTAGAACCAGACAGTGTTTTCAACTTCTATTGTAACTATGAAGACTTGTAACAATGTTGTCTCTACAGTGGATTTTTATTAAGTATTCAGTGAGAACTAAACTTTTAACAGTATGTTCTGCTATTTTGATGACTGCATCAAATTCGCCCCAGAGCTTGCAGATGGATGGCTATACACCTTTTTCACTGAACTTGGTGTACTTGTTAAAGTCAAATCATAGATTTCTTATTTGCACATATGGCAAACCTCAGAGATATTTTTACTTGCAACTCAGCTGTCTCACTACACAAGGAATATCAGTACATTTTGCATGCAGTTTGTAGAAACTCACAGGTACAATGAAGACATATACCCCAACAAATAACATGCCCTAAAACATTTTGAGATCTTTTAATTATCAGTTAGGAAGTCAACAGATATTTATGCCCCATTTAAAGGAAGAGGTAACACAGTTCTGAAGCCAAATCATGAATGAAATCATACGGCTTAAGAACTACATAAAACACCACTTTCAAGTGGCTTAACTAGTTAGTAAACTGCACTAAATAAGTACTTTCCAAGCTTTAATGTGCATAAGAATTGCAAGGGGATCTTAATAAAATACAGTTTTTTGTTTAGTAGGTCTGAGGTGAGACCCCAGATTCTGCATTTCTAACAAGTATATACGTAACAACCCAGGTACAGTCTGCAGATAACATTTTTGAGTAGTAAGGTACTAAATGACTATGAAATTACAAGTCAACATGGCTACTGGAACATTCTGGTACTATGGAGCTAATGAGTATGAAAATACAAAAAGATTCATTTCCAAATAGGGAATGGCATATTGAATTAAAGGTACAATAAGACGATTGCTTCTTAAAATATTTTTAGCTATAATATTTATTCTGAGATTAAAATGACCTTAATAGCTATATAACAATTTATACTCTTTATATATTAATACTAATATGTTCTCTCTATATATGTATTTAATGTATCCCTATTATATATACCTAATATACAGTCAAATTAACCTTTTATAAAATTATTGAATAGAAACACAATTAATTTGATTTATGCCAACTCAATGTCATATACAACTGTATTGCCTCTCTTCTGCCCCCGAAGTAAGGCATATATGAAGCCATTACACTGAACTCAACTTCATATGATGCTTTTAAAAACAGAATCAATCCCAAAAATAAAGTTCACCTTAATAAGGAAAACACATTATCTTTCGAACAAAGCAAAACACCTTATTAAGCCTCCTTCTCATTATCTTGCATCTGAAAAACATCTGAGGCACAGGGCCTGCAGGGGTGAACACAAAGCTCCACAGCACCTCAGATTACAGTCAGGTCACATTACTAACACTCACAAGAGGAGGTTTTCAGTGTTGCCGCAGAGGTTACAAGAAGAGTTTTATCTCCCAGGAAGAACCTCTCCAAGGCTGTCACACTCCCTCAAGTTAATCTTTCATTTGATACAACACATGGCAGAGCTACAAAATCACAGATCTCAGAGCTGAAAGGGACTAAAAACATGTAATTTGTCCAAGCCTTAGCATAGGCTAAAGAGGCCTATCTCCAATTCACATAAAAGCTAATTAAACTAACAGAGGTAAAGTGACCTAAGATGACACACTGATAGAGGAAACCACAGAATCCAGGGCTTCTCCTACTATATTATATTCTTTTTAAAGGTGTCTTTGTAAACAAAACAAAATAAACAAATCTAAAAATTGAACTTGTATTACAGTTTTAGGATTTAGTTTATATCTAAGCTTTCATTTTTATTAAATGGTAATATTAAAAGGTCCTCTCTTCAACTCAAGCAGCAGCAACGTATGTATGTGGTGGGAGTGGGGAGGCCCTGTAGAGATCAAAAGAACTCCATGACCACATCTCAGAACAACTACGTAATATATCATTCCTTACTTTATTGATATATCAAACTAGAAATTATGTCCTTTGGATAGAAACCTCAATAGGTTTGAAAGATATTTACTTGCTCCAAAAAAGGGCAGAAGGTAACATTAAGAAATACAAACAACATGGTAGATTATATTAAAAAGCAAAGCAAAGGGAAAACAATGTAGAAAAGTAAAAATGAATAGGTCCAGACAAAAGGGATCACATTCACTCCCATTCTACTAAAAAGATCCTGTAATGTATTATAACAATTATCAATGAAATACTAAATGCATAGTATAAATTTGAAATTTATACTGTATTTAAACTAAAATTATAATAGCATCTGCTAAAACTATGCAGACGAGAAAATTCCTCATTTCTTATCATTACCATACTAGCAACAAAGACTATTTAAAAACCTGCAAATAAGGATATCACTTGTTATGTGAAAGGCAAATAAGTCTGATAAACAACCATGTGATTCAACACAGATGTTTCCTTCAATAAACTCTTTATTTAAGGGAGAATTATATTAATTTTAAGGGAGAAGTAAAAATTCCTGCTGTTAAAAGTGAAAGAAAGCCAAGATTAAAAACACTCATTTTAAGAGGTAGCAATTCAAAACAATGATCTAATCAAAAGGCCTTAACACAGTGAAGCCATTAAAAAAACTAATTTTAGTTTTGGTCTCAATTTGTTATGTTGAAGTACTTTATTTCTTATCCTTTAGTTTCTCTGTTGATTAGATGGAGAAATATAGATTTCTTTTTTCAGTGAGTTTTTGTTTATGTTTGAAAACATTGTAATATAAGTCTTAGCAACTGGATTCTGGAGTTCTTCTGCAAAGTGCCTTTAAAATCAATCATGCATATGAAACAGGAGCAAGTGTACACTGTACAAAATATTTTTTTTCTGGTTATCAATGAAAAGCAGACTTATGGTAACTAAGGCTGTTAAATCATTTTTAAAACTTATGCTATTGAGACTCGACACATTAAGTTTTAAAAATACTTGCTGTAACTTTCTGTCATAATTATGTATAAAAGAGAAGTCATATAGTATTAGATTTCTCTCTTAAATGTTAAATGAAAAGATTTTCTAGGAAAAAGTAACTAATAGAAAAACTGCTATTCACTTTTCAGTCTAACAGTCTTTCTTTTATTATAAAACAGATAAGGAAAAAAGAATTTTACCAATTTAACAAAGTCATAAGTAAATGTTGAAGCTGATATAAAAGCTTAAATCACCAATATTCTACAATTATCACTAAAAAAACAAATCCAACAATTTCCCCTACATGCTAAATGGATAAGCATAAGTTTTCATTCTGGTCAAACATAATGATGCAAATACTATTACTTGGTTTTCCACTTTTCAAATTCTTATAGGCTTAATCACGTGCCACTTTCATTAAGACCAAATTCAGGATTTATTTCAAGGTTTTAAGCAAATGGAAAAAGTGCTAAGGGTCAATAAGATGTTTTTATGCCTTTTTAATTGATTTTCCTATTCATAATTGTTTTTATCAAAAGCAATCGACCTGCTTATCTGAAAACATAGTAAAAATGGGTAAAACAGTAAGCTATATTATTCAATCCTCACAACAACTCTACTAAGTACCATTATTACCCCACTGTGCAAACAAGAAACTGGAATCATAGAGAGGTTAAATAACTTACCCCGTAGTTACAGTTAATCAGTGGTAGAGCTGGCATTCAAACCCTAGTAAGTAGCCTGGTTGCAGAACCCCTGTGTTTAACCACTATGCAGATTACTGGTACCAACCTACACCCACTGAACTAAGGTCTTTAGAGGATGAACAGCAATCTTCATTTTAAATAAAGGTACCACATTATTTTTATACTATCTAAAGTTTGAGAACCATTGACATAACTCTTAGGAAAAAGAGGCACACATTTGGTTAGCCCCTTTACAATATACAGTCATCCCTCAGTATCTGTGGGGGACTGGTTCCAGGACTCATCTCTGAACCCTGTGGATACCAAAATCCAAGGATGCTTAAGACTCTGATATAAAGTGGTACAGTATCTGCATATAACACAACCTCCCATACACTTTAGGCCATCTCTCCATTACTGATAATATCTAATACAATGTAGATGTGATATAAATAGTTGTTATACCATATTGTTTAGGGAATAATGACAAGAAAAAAACAAGTACATGTTAAGTATAGACACATTAAAAAGATATTTTCAATCCAAGGTTGGTTGAATTCAGATGCAGAACCCACAGATACAGAGGGCCGACTGTACACACCCTCACCCCACAAATCCAATCCACCATTTGAATGGTCACAGTGTATACTTTAAATAGGAGTGGGATGATTACTTTCTAAAAGTGGGGTACAGATATTAGAAGTATATATAAACATGGACTCTTCCTGAAGCAAATAGAGAGGCAAGTTCAATTTCTAGTTTTAAAAAAGTCAATGAAAACACTGTCAAACTAAAAAGCAGCGGAGGTTAAAAGATTTTAAAAAATTCATTAGGATTAAAAAAAAAAAAACTTCACAATTTAACACTTTCATTTACCTCTATCTAAGCATGCTTTCTGTCAATTTACAGAAGACCGGGCCTTTGGCAAATCGGTCAGGTTTTATAAAAGGGATCTACTATCTATCCAAAAACAGGTTTATTATTCAGCAGTAAGAGATTTTAGAATGAATAATATGAAGATCTTCTGGCTAAATATTTCTATATTTTTATACTTAATAATAGAAATGTGATATTTAAAACACCTTGGACAAAACAAATAATATGCAGCATCTGAGGTGCTAAATAACTTATCACTAGAACTTTCAAGACAGAAATAAATTCACTTTATTACATAATACTCTTCTTACATGGGGAAGACTTTCAAATAAAGTAACACACTACATATTATTTTGAGAGACAAAACTAAGTTTTGCATTTAACAACAAAGTTTACTAGTGACTACTAATACTATCTCCTATTTTATTAATGTGTGTATTTGAAGCAAATGATCTATTTCCCTGTGAGATAGTTGCCAATTTTTTCTATGAGTAATGCCGTGGTATTCATATTGTAAACTAGGCATAAGAACCACTATTTTCATGAGACGATCACTCCTATCTTCTCTCTCTCTTTTTCCCTCCCTCTCTGTTTTCTCTTCCTCTAGGACACCCTGAGAACCAGGAACACGACTATTTTAAACAGCTCAATCTAGCAAAATATTTTGACTATGACCCATAGTCAAAGATACATTATACAATGCGTGTCCTTGTATATACACACACCTGAAACCAAAGTTTCATGAAACAATATATGTGAGTGTACATATTCACATTGCTATATGTAGCACACTTACTATATGTAATTGTGCTGATGATTTATTTTCTAATTTTCTTAGCTTAAAAAAGAAACACTGGTCATACAATCCAGTAAAATGATTTCATACCTCACTAATGAATACCACTGCAATTTTAAAAAACACTGTTTATGCAGCCTGTGCTATTTAATACATGGAAAAGTCTATTCACTAAGATGGGTACAGAGGAAATATTAACAATGAGCCAGATTTGATCTAACATCTATATTCCCTGGGCCGATGCTTTGAGGACTGAGAAAAAAATAGGTGGCAGAAATAGTAAACACAGTGTGACATTGGTGGAAACATAATAATATAATACTAAAGCATTAAAAAATATGTTACAAGAAATGGTATAGAGGCCTCTAAGTAAACAGTAAAATTGCATTTTTTGTACTGACTACTCTGGAACCAAGGTTATAAAATATATAAAAGGAGTATGTAGAAATGTTTGTAATTCATCTTAAGAATATCATTAAAAATATTATATTCTAAAGTACTAAGAGAAAAACATGTCTATTTTAACTGTTGATTTAAAAATTTTTTATCAGTTAGTAACTTCCATAAGAACACTCTCCAAAACAGAATTTTTACTGAAAATAAATGTCTCCAGATTTTTGGATATATCTATTAAACTCACATTATATATTATCAATATTTGCACAGTTATTGTCCTTTTATTTTCATTTCTACTTGACTTGAGACTCACAAATTCATTTTAATATCACTTTTATCTTTTGGCCATTAGGTATGAGTTTATAAAACTTTTAAAATTGACTGGACACATGAATACAAAGACGTTTTTAAAGAAAGTGTCATTTATTGAAAAAAATACATCTTTTATAAAACAAAATAAAAGCATTAATTAGGGTGAGATTCTCTGCTTAGTATTAGCTACGAATAAAAAACTCTTAATCATATGGCAGTACATATAATTACTTTTTCCTTTTGCAGAAATGTTTAAAGACCATTTCAATTAACCTTTACTTAATATTCTCTCTGACGATCATACATAGCTAAAAGTTGAAAGATTTGTTTTCCAAGTTAATAAATCTACCATTTATTTCTACAGTGCCAAAATAAATAAAAACGAATTACCTAGGCAATATTATCATCTTCAAATTAGGATTTGTTCTTGGAAGAGTTTCATTCACACATTTGCTTTTATGTATATAAAATATATATATATACACACACACACACACATACTATACAGTATATGTATATATATATATATATAATTTTTATTAAACTGTTTCTAGGAAACAGTAGAGATTAAGATATAAAAGAGGGTTTTCACTATTAAAAGATAAAAATAGAGGTAAAATATTGTGAAATACTAGTAGATTAAATCTTGGCTACATCTGCACTTATAGGGAGAAAAGTCATTGTCAGAAACATTTCATTATAAGAATGTGTGCTACAGTTTCTTGGAATTCAGCCAAACTCTCGAGGAATGATACGAACACTGAAACAAAAAATTTAAAAATTGCGACAAAGTTGAAACATTTACCTGAAATTCTGGTACAGTAGGTGACTTTGTGACAGTTTTCCTCTTCTTTGTGATTGCTTTTTTAGAGATGGATTTTTTTCCTTTCAAGATTAAAAGAGAAAAGCTTCATAATGCTGTTTATAGCACTTCATTAACAAAAAACAAATTACACAGAGCCTTGAAAGTTAAATTGTAACTAACAGATGGCTGCCGGTGAGTCAAATAAAAATGACGAATCAAAACAAGCCCCAGTAAAAGCAAACATTAACTACCTGTAACAGACATATTAACAAATGCTGGTTTTTAAAAATATGAACCTAACTATTACCATCTCCAATGTGTTACACAGTATCAGAATTTATTGCAAGATCAGGCAAAAAAAAAAGTCACATTACTACTGCTTAATTAAAATCTACATTTGACACTTAAAATGAGATTACAAAGGGATAAAACCTTACCTTTAACAATGATTTCTGCAATCAGGAACTTGCATAAGAACTACAGCTGAAGATTATGATCTCTAGCCAACCTAATGTGAATATTCCCTTAGTAGCTTAGGTAACAAGGTTTTTCATTCCTTTAGCTCTGCACTCACCTAATGGGCTGCCCTTTGTGGTATCAATATCCAAAGTTTTAAAAGAAGATAAACATCTCCCTTCAAAGTGTACCTAGTTGTTTGTGGAATCAGAAACCACTGGGAAAAAATAAACCTCTTATACTTAAAGAAAGTCAATTCATAGTATACACTGAAATATATCTACTTTTTGTGTTTAACTTGACCAAAAAAATACATACATGCCTTTCCAAACATTTTCCTATATAGATATGATCATCTTGTAAGAAATATGTCAACTCAACTAAATTGACACAATTCCAGTGTATAATTGTGTTCTTTTGTGTATTCCTTTTTAATCACATCACAGAACTGTAATTTATAAAATTTTTAACTTTTGGCTCAATAAAATCCATGTATAGTATGACTGAATTGCAAATTTTGAGTTGCTGAGGTTCAGGGGGGTTTAACTGTCTTATTTCAATAAGTATTGATGTGATGCCATTTGCCATTTGCTTTTAATTAAAATTAATTAAAATAAAATAACCCAATATATATTTCTTTATTCATCATTGTTACTTCTGTGCTTACACAGTACCTTATAACAGAAGGTTTATAAAGATAGGTAAATGGGTGGGCTGCTTAAATAAGCAATACCGAGGGAGAATTGATTAAATTCTTGGTATCGCTATAATACAGCTAGTAATTGATTTCTAAACTGAGTACCATTAAGTATTGCTCAAGGGGACTCATGAATTTGAATGCCAAGATGCCTTTCCTCTATACACTACTTTATCATTTTTTAAAGTTCACAAGAAAAAAACTGAATGATCTTGCTGACCTACCATATGGGAAAGTTTTTTAAAAACAGTAATTTGAAGGAAATAAAATTCTTCCTCAACCTCTCCCCACCAGCCCTGCTCTGATTAGCTTTAAAAAAATTTTTTTAAAAACCATTTGATTTTGTATTCATTTATAAGCACAACAGAGGTCACCCATGATAGTCCCATGAATTTCATCTTATTGTTACACAGGCACTACGTATAGGTACTAAATTCTCAGTTAACTCTAGCAGCTACTCTATTTGAATGGATTGAGAAGCTGAGATGGTTTTTTGGTATTTCAGTTCACCATGTCATTAAGATGCTTAAATATTATTAAGAAATTGGAGGTGATGTTATATATTGGTTATAAGCTTAAGTTTTAGAACTAAACTACCTGGGTTTGAATATCTGCTACAATCACCTACTATTATAGCTCATGTATAATAGCTATATACATGACCTTGAACAAACTGCTTCATTTCTTTGTGCAGTTTCATCATCTGTAAAACAGGGATAATAATATTACCTACTTTGTGAGAATTAAATGGGTTACAACATGCCCAAAGCTTATACTACTGCTAGGCACATGGTAGGTGATCAATAAATGTTAGCTATTGCTTTAGCTAAGTTATGGTGAGAAAACCCTAAAGAGAAAATCTTTTAACCTTCTTCAAATTCTTTTTGAGTACTCCATCTCAGTTCTTCGTATGCATACGTCCTCTAAACTAGCACTCTACTTTGTACACAAATCAATGAATGGAATACTTAACCTAGAGTATTATAACTATCTGTTCTTATGTTTGTCGTCCTTACTATGCTGTGAATTACTGGTGACAGAAATCACATTATTCACTTTATATTTAACAGAATTTAGCACACAGAAGTTCTAAGAAGTGATTCCTAAACACCTACTTTTTTTTCAGAAATGTCACCACTAGTCTGGTGGGTAGTAAAAGGAATGTAGGTAATTGTTTACAATTCTAAGGGCCCACTTAAGTCTATTTTACAGTGAAGAAAACATTGACGATGATTTTAGATAATTTAAATAATTTGACAAAGAGTTTCAACATGACCTAGTAGTGGTAGTAAGATTAACATTTATTGAGAACCTACGATGTGTCAGATGTGTATAAATTATCTTATTTAATTCTTACTACAACCCTCCTAGGTAGGTAATAACTCTATTGTAATATGAAATAACTGAAGATCAAAAAGATTAATTAACTTACTTATGTGTCACACAGTAAGTACACACCACAGTCAGGGATTCTAACTACAAAGTCCAAGCTCCTCCCATTATGTAATTCTACCTCACAAATACCATACATTTGTGGATTCCTAGCAAGTGCCAGGCTCCATGTGAGGTGCGGTGCATTTGCTATTCTAGTTAATCTTTATAACAATACAGTCAAGTAGGTATTACCTCATTTTTCATAGGCAAAGAAACAGGCTATAAACAGGTAAAGAAGTTGATAGAGGAGCTGTAGCTAAAATGCACTAGGAGCACATATGTGAAATTAGTTCTGTCTCACTTCAAAGCTGTACTCTTTTTACAGTAAAATACTGTATTCTTTCAAATTTTTGAAAGGGATGTAATCTGCTTCTATTTGATTTAGAGCATTCCTTTTGATTAGGGTTGGATGATTTGCACATTTACTGTTTTTTAATATCTTCAGTATATATCCTCAAAAAACAATTTGAATATAAATTTTCCTGTATTCTTCAGTAAAAAGGCAGCACTTAAAAAAATAAAATATTATTTAAAAAATGGAGCATGAGATACTACAAAACCACGCCTTTATTTGGTAATCTGTTTTTGCTTCAGGAAAAAATATACACAGGGCAAGTTACATACTGCCCCCCAGTGGGCTTCCATCCCTTATCACTCAACTTGATCATATCCTGGGCCTTTTACTCCCACTGCCCTAAGTTACCTGGTCTTATAAAATAGAATAAAATTCTCAAACCTAAAATTTTGCTGAAGTCAGAAGTCAAATTAAAATGTACACAGAATTTCAACACCACTCTTGAGTCTAAAACAGACATGTACAAAAAGTGTCAACCTGTACCTGGAAAATGCATAAGGAAATATTAACATCATAAACCTTAATAATTAATGTTACTAAAATATACCCTAATGAAGCTTTCTAAAACACTATGCTTAGAACAACTTAAGGATGCCCGACCTGAGAGGAAAAACTATAACTAAAGATATATTTTATACTGTAACTGAGGCATAAAATCCTAGATCTGTGAATATCCTTTTTATAAAAGAAATGGCACATTTCTTTACACAAGAAGGTGATTATCATCCCCCTTTCTAAGTTCCCCTTTCTAAGTTTCTTATTCCTCATCTTTACCCCTCTCCTTCACCTGGTTTTCCTGTCTTCACTCCTCAGACCACTGGGCTACTTATACTCAAACTTCCACTTTAAGCCAAGTGTAGTGCTACATGCCTGTGATCCCAGCTCTCCTGTGCTCCCAGCTACTTGAGAGGCTGAGGTGAGAGGATGGCTTGTGCCCCGGAGTTTGAGAAAGACAAAAAAAGGTGCTTCAATGCTTTCCTAGATTTAGCCTTTCCATGTTTTAAAATTATCCCAACACATTCACTTCCTCCTCTGTGCTTTCATCCTAAGAAACTTAATAAATAAATGAATAGGAAGATATTAATCACTGTTACAAGTAAAAACTCAAGGGCATTTATATTATTAAATAGTGAATCTGCAAAGTGCCTGGGATGTAAAGTCACAGAACTAGAGTCTAAACTTGTCTTTTATCTACTAAGTGTGCATGTCTTGAGTTAACTATATTCTAGGGATTTCTGGAGTGTTCTATCTCAAGTAAGCAATGTGACCTTAACAAAACACTTGATTTTCCTTTCACACTCCTTGCCTATGAGCAAATTTCTTATCATACTGTTAATTCCTTAACCCTATCACATAATTCAGTAACTCCTGAACACCCATTTCTTTTTACTCTTTAACTTAGAATACTGAATCAGTTGCCAAGTTCTACTTATTGCAACATTTCTCTCAAAATGGAATTTTCTTCTTTCAATGTGATAGAAAAGTCATATATCAATCCTTACCTGGATTTAGAATTTTCTCTTCTTAAAGTTAACATCTACACCTTCATCTTACCCCTGACAGCTTCTTTTCATAGCTCTTTAATGGTATCCTAATTATTTTGCAAGATCCTTTCTCCTAATCCTGCCACTTACTAGCTGTGTGACCTTGGACATGTAAATAAATCTCACTGTATTGGAAGGAAGGAAGAAGGAAGGAAGGAAGGAAGGAAGGAGGGAAGGAGGGAAGGAGGGGAGAAGGAGGGGG